>SDVV010000888.1:0-28193 GCA_016164225.1 Gammarus roeselii | reverse complement strand
CCAATTCCTCCGCCAGGGCCCTCTTGAAGCCGCGAAGTGAATCACACTGCACCACATCAGCGGGCAGCCGGTTCCAAATTTGCACACAGCGAGAATAATGTATATATATGTATGTATATATGTGTATGTATATATATGTATATATATATGTATGTATATATATGTATGTATATATATGTAGGTATATATATGTATGTATATATATGTATGTATATATTGTGACCTACTGAATTGCTGTATAGGCAGTTGCCTGAAACGCAAGTTTCTGGATTTTCCAGGTCATTATTTTTTAATGCTTTCATGGTTCTGGTGTGCTTTGACATTTGTGCCTTTTGCCCTGCTTGGCATTCAAGCTTTGCTGTCTTGTTTCCCTTGTCTAGAGTGAACCAAGGTGAGACCTCTGGTGTTTTGCAGCCTGTTGCCTGGTGAGTGTGCTGCTGCAGCATGTTAACCTTCTTCCAGACTATTGCAACCCACTCCCTTCTGGTTTTGTTACAGTGTGCAGTGTACTGAGTGTGCTACTGCAGCATGTTGACCTCCTGCCTGACCCTTGCCAGCGGGTGGCTGCTCTGACCATGCTGCACCAGCTGCCACGTCTAGATGCTACACAGTTGTCTCCATTTGTTGTACAGTTGCACCAACTGATGGTGAGATTTAGCTTGTGCTCTGTATCAAATTCTGTAATAACTCATCGATATAGATAAACTGATATCCCTGTAACACAGAACATCTACTGCAGGAGTAATTAGAATTTTTTCTACTAAGCTTTTTCTCACTTCTTCTTAGTTGAGGCCATTTTTTATCAAGTCTATTTCTCATGAGATTTGCATTGTACCCTAATGAAGTTGATGATCCATTCACTTTTGAAACTATCATCTTGTTTCTTTCCATGTATGTTGGCTAGTTAACAATCCAAATGTTATTTTCGAGATTTGCATTGTACCCTAATGAAGTTAACGGTCCATTTACTTGTGAAATTATCATCTCGTTCCTTTCCTTGTATGTCGGCTAGTTAACAATCCAAATGTGTTTGTAGTGAACTTGTCATTTGTATATATGGTTTATGTTGCAGGGTAGCTTTGATGACAACTTGTTGAAGTCCCAGAATAAACAAAAGCCCCAAACCCTGCCTGATAAACTACTGAAAACTTCACTTCTGACAGAAACTGAGAAGAAGTTTATTGCTCTATTGTTGAGTGACATCAACATACGGGAGGTAGGATCAAATTCTCTGTAGAATCTATGACTGTTGACGTACTACTTACTTAGGTATATCAATAGATGTTAATGTTGTTTTTCTTCATAGAGCTGTAAATTGACAGCTGTAAATTGACTTGTCTGTTTTTGGATCAATATTTTTGCATATACAATAATGTTACACAGCTTGATCTAGCTGCTACTGAAGGAAATGCTAGCTTCTTTGTCTATACTCTGCTGCCAAATGGTATATAAGCTGCCACTTCTGGTAGCTAAGAATTCAATTGAGCAATGCTAGTCCTTGGATCTAATTTACTTGTCAACATATCTATAATAAATGTGATCAATAGTTTGGCTAAATATCCAATATGCTTTCCTTCTCTTTACAAAGTCTCATAATAAATAGAATGGGTGGCTGATTAGCTGAATATTTCCTGGCTAGATGGCAGGAGTTTGTGAGTGTGCAGCTTCTGAAACAACATCCCAGCAGATAGTTGGACAATGCTAATCATGTTTCCTTTGTCTTGTATTGCTGCATCATTTCAGTGCTGTGGATTATATACCCATTGCCTATGGGTCTCCACTTCATCTTGGCAAGAGCTAGTGTTATCCAGGCTCAGGAGAATATTCCTGCCACTAAGCACATGCAGCTAATTTGTACTTCATTCCTGTTTTATTTTGTCATTTATTGAAGTAGTGCACTAGGAAGCCCTTGATCTGATCTTATGATTGCCTAAGCCCATGTGTGGATGGATTTACTCCAAGTAAGGACCCTCCACTTTTAAAGTGTTCCTGGCCTAGGTAATACCTACTTGGAATATATTTTGTATAAAACTGTTCACTTTACGTTCCATTTTTATTGCCTGTGTCAATTCATGCCTTAGATAACCACACGTATTTGCTGAAAATAATTAAGTTACATTGTATTTTAACATATACCTATTGCAAAGCCTCTCTGGGAAAGTTGGTATAAACATTCAGGTTGGAGAAAGTTTTTTGACACCCAAGTGAGCAAACCTTATTGGCTAAAATTGAAAACAGTTCTGGTGCCCTTGGGATTGATTAGTTGGACATGTATTCCCCTGTGAAGATAGGTCGACTGTGGTAGTTCTACTTATAGGGCCATAATAACCAAGTGCTGTGAAATCAAAATTCATATATAAGTTGACATGTTGTTTACACTGTATCAGAACTCACTAATCCTTTAACAGTGGGAACAAACACAGTACCTATGAAAGCTTTCTATGTTCAGAACATCACACCATAAAATAATTGCATATGTCAACAGATATTTGCACTGAGGCTTGTCATTTATGTGTTCAGGTTTAAGGGTTAAAAGTTGTTATAACAGGGGAATAACTATGATATGCTACGCTACCAAAGCATGTTGATGAATCACAGTCCAATCTACTAGGGGACATTGTTTCCAAACAGGCCTGGAGTGCCATCAATCAAGTGAACAGGATTAAACTCGTCCACCAACAAACCAAGCTTTGAAGGATGGGTGATAGCTATGTCAAGGATGCAACAAAACACTAAAATACAGTTATGCAATCAAGATTAATTTGTTTTTAGCCTAAATTGGATTATTAAATTTGATACACAATATAAAAATAATATTGATCATCAATGGGGGTTTACGAAGTTAAGATTTTGTTTCCAGTCCAAGAGGAAAGAGCCTTATGGTTGCTCACCATGGTGGCCCCAACACTGCACAGCACACCAACAAGCCAGAGTGCAGTGCAGAGCAGGACAGGAAGCACAAATGCCACAGGACTCCAGAACTGTGAAAACAGGTATAAATAATGTGGTGGAAAAATTCTGATATCCATGCTTCAGTTAGCTGATCATACATACTGCAATTCTGTTAATCACAACATATAAAAAAATGTGTACATGTATGCATTAGCTACTACACAAGGGTAAATCTTAACCTGCTTAGTCAAAAGGTATAAATTAATCATTCATCAGATCAGCAAGAGCTTGCTTATAGTTGGATATTGGTCCACTGCACAACATCAGTTGGCAAGCTATTCCACATACCAACACATTGTAACAGTCATGCATGTCGGTGGGACAAAACTAGTCTACTTCCAATGATATCAGTCTTAATATTAGTAATTTTTTACATTTGTAATCAGGAGATTTTTTGCTTATATATATATAAAAGCAGGTCCTGATCGCCTCCTGATGGTACTTTTTAACCATGACATTTATGGGGTGGCCTTCAATCATTTAAGGGACTGGCCAGAATGTCTCACTTGGGGTGGAAGCTCAAATTTAATCCAATGATAGTATTGAAGGGTGAAATTGAATAATTCTGTCTCCACTTGAATAAATTGCCCCAATCTGTTAATCAGGGAAGGGTAATTTACAGGTAGCTGTGCTTTAAACTGTGAATTTAAGGCTTAGAGTAGGATGGCTGGTCATGAATAAGAAAGAAAAAGTTATTCTCAGGTATAGGAAGGATGTAGGTTAGGTAAAGGTAAAGAAGCATGAGCAGGTGACTATACTGAACAAGAGATGTATATATACCTAATAATCTGTAAGAGTCACACAAATATTACCATACCATTCCTTGAGTTCCTTGGGGAAATTGAATTGAGAATTTTTATGGGAATAGTCATTAGACTAGGAAGTCATGGAGAAGGTATATTCCTACAGATAACAAGATAACTTGATCAAAACTACTCATTTAGGAAAACCAGCATTGAAAGACACATTAACATTAGCAAATTGGAAGTTATAAATTTACCTATGATAAAAAGTAAACATAAACAAAGGGAAATCAGTGGAAGGTAAATAAATAAGTGAACAAAGGATCATTTGAAGAAGAGTGAGTGTCTATAGCTAATGCAAGATAATATTAATAAACTGCTTTTTTCATCATGAATAAAGTTCAAAAATGTTCAAAATTAGGCTAATGGTAACTGAAACAAACGCTGTAGAAATTGAATTGAAAGTAACATAACTAAGAAGCTCATGAAACTTGAGCATAAATGCTTAGTGATAATTATAATTATTATGCTTATGGTTTTCATGGCCGCAGTGGCGGTTCTGGTGGCCGCGGTGGCGTTCCCATCGAAGGGGCTGTTGTTTGCCGCGGCGGTGCTGCAGGTGTTGGGTCCATCAATTGTTGAGGGTCTCTGCAGTCGTCCGTCTCTTAGTTTTCATTGCTGAAGATTGGCCAGGCAAATGTCAATAGTCTTACAAACAAAATAGATTTTATTTCAGAAAATAGGCTGGAGGGGTTTGTGGTTAGTGAGACTTGGCTTGTAAGCTCGGTTTGCTCTTCTTTTGTTGAGGTTCATGGGTTTTCTGTTGTAAGAGGAGATTTGCATACTGGAGTGAGAAAATATGGTGTTTGTATATATTTGAAGAAATCACTGAAGTATGAGGAGGTTAATCTGGACTTGCCAAATGTAGCAGCAGTCTTTCTGGTTCAACTTGATTTGTGGATTTTGGCTGTTTATAGACCTCCATCCTATGGTAATCAGGAAAATCTTGATCTGATGAGTTTGAGTAGTGACTTCTGTGTTGGTCATGAGGTGGTCGTGTTGGGGGATTTCAACCTGCCCTCTGTGAAGCGGTCGGATGAGTTGGTGCAGGAAGATAATGTTGACTCGACGGATCAACTCTTTTTGGATTGCTTTGCATCTTGTGGCTTGCATCTGTGGGTAAGGGAGCAGACTTTTCTCTTGTCTGGCAATATTCTGAATTTATTTTTAGAAGCAAGCCAGATCGTGTTGGGGATGCTGTTTTGGCTCCTTTTCCGAGGTGTTCTCACTCGCCTGTTATTTGTGATTATTTGTTTGTGAATGTCTTGGAGCCTGATGGTGCAAGACACCAGCTCGGAAGTATTCTTGGCACCGGGGTAACTACCGCGTTATTTCCGAAGCATTATTGCGAATTTATTGGCCTCCTGAATTTGTTAACCTTGGTGTTGGTGAGGCTAGTGTGTTCCTCACTATACTGAGAATTCTGATAGACTTACATGTGCCTCTTGCTGGTGACTTGCCATGGTCTGGGAGGCTTCCCCACGGGTTAAAGGTGAGGAGAGCAAATGCGTGGGATGAGTACAAGATTTCAAGAAGGAGGTTTGGCAGAAATGATCAAAATACTTTGGAGTAACTAGGTATCTTTCTTGATCTTAAGTGTCAGTTTCAAAATCATGCCTTTTTTCAGCCAATCTCAGTGTGAGGAATACCTTATACAACGGTATAGTGACTCCCCAAAGCTGTTCCATGCTTGTATATGAAGGAAGAAGAAAGGTCGTCTTGTGGTTGAACCACTTTGTAATGCAGGTGGGCAGCTGGTTTAGGATCTACTATAGATGGCTGAGCTCCCGTCATCTGCCTTTTCTGACGTATATAGAGAGGATGTTCCTCCCAATCCTGCTCCTTTCCAGTTATTTGATGGCGAAATGAGCGAGTTTGCCATAGTGTCTAGAAATGTTCGTGACGTTCTGGCGTTGCTCAATTTTAGTTCAGCAATGGGCATGGATGGACTCCACCCAGAAATGCTGAAGGAGTGTGCTGTGTAATTGACACAGCCTCTCTTTATTATCTTTCACCTTTCTCTGCAGAGTGGAATGTTCCCTGATGCATGGAAGAGTTCATTGGTGATTCCAATTTTTGAAAGTAAATCTAGATATGATCCCCTTAATTATCGTCCAGTTAGCCTTACCTCTGTTTGCTGCAAATCGATGGAGAGGATTGTTGCTGCTGAGCTGGTGGACTATTTTGAGTCTTACCAGCTCCTTTCTTCCAGACAGTTAGGACTCAGGAGGGCTAGATCAACAGAGGATCAGATGTTGCTAGTCTATTCAGATGTAGTCAAGTCTGTTGATGCTGGTTTGGTGGTAGATATGGCTATACTTGATTTTTCAAAGGCATTTAAGGTTGTTTCCCATCCCATTTTGTTTCTGAAGTTGAAGGCACTTAGAGTTTCTGAGGCTGTGTTGAGGTAGATTGTTAGTTTTCTTCTTTCTCGAATTATGTGTCCTGGCGTTGATGGAGTAAATAGTGAGCCGAGAGATGTTCTGAGAGGGATTCAACAGGGTTCAGTCTTGGGTTCAGTCCTCTTTCTCATACATGTTAATTTTTTGACCGATAGCCTTGTATCTAAGTTTGGCGCATTTGCTGATGATTTTAAATTTTATTTGTCTTTCCAAGGTCATGACGTTATTGGTTGTGTCTACTTTGCAGGGAGACCTAGCCAAAGTATTCCAGACTGTGTCTTCATGGAATTTGTCATTGAACCCTAGCAAGTGTGTTGTTTTACGTCAGAAGTTTTGCTGGTTGGATTGGTCCCAGGGCAAAGGCTGTTTACACTTTTGAGGGTGCTCGTTTGGAGTTCGTCCAAGTTCATTGCAATTTGGGAGTTCATATGGATGTTGGTCTTGAGTTGCATAGTCATGTCAGAGAAGTTGTGAGACGAGCTGCTGGTTTTTGTAGTGATTTGCTTAGGTCGACAGTGAAAAGAAGGCCAAATTTTATGGCCACACTCTTTGTGGCACATGTCAGGCCCATTCTTGATTACTGCAACTGTGTGTGGAATCTTGGTTATGTCGATGATGTGAAGTTGCTTGAGTCAGTTCAGAGGAGGTTGACCAAACCGGTGCAGAGTCTGTCCAAGATGCCCTACCATGACAGGCTGAAGGCTCTCAATTTGTTCTTAATCAAGGACAAGTTACTGAGAAGTGACCTCATAAAGTATTGGAGAATTCTGTGTTGTGACTAGGAGGGTTTTGATTTGTCCATTTGGTTTCAAAGGTTGCTGAATGGTAGGACGCGGCGACATCAGCACAAACTCTTGATGCCCCGCTGCTCTGTGGATGTGTCAAGGAGGTTTTTTAATGTTCAATGCATTAGGATATGGAATGAGCTGTCTGCTGCTCTTGTCAAGTCTGCTACCGTTTCTGCTTTCAAGGCAGGGTTGGCTGAGTTTATGCGGAATAGGTGGTTTGATAGCTAGGAATTTGCCTTCCCAGTCGTGTTGGCGAGTCTGTGGTGTGATTTGTCCTGTTGCTTATTATTATTATTTTTTTATACATATATGTATATGTGTATATGTATTTGCTTTCATGTTTTTCTGCGAGGTTGTAGTTGTGCTTTGGGTTTTCATGCAAGTGGCTTTGGTTTTTATTCTCTGGAAGCCAATGGTGCGCATCCCTTCCAGCATCTACCTGTTGTTGTTCTGCGGTGTCTCTGTAGGCGCTGGCGCACATAGCTGTGCTGGCTTCTCCTGGCTTGGTGCACCTGACGACTGGGTATGCTAAGCCCTTGGGGGGGGGGTTGTTAAGGTACGAATCAAAGGTAAGAATGAGCAAACCCAACTTTTCCTACTGAAATCAATTATTAATATTTAATGGATAAAACCTCTTCTCAGTACAGCAGCAGCCAAGATTAATAATTTTGTGAAGAAATTAAAATTTAACACTACTTTTTTATATAGCAATGGCTTGCTGAGAATAGGTCTGGAACAAACAGAAAACCAATCATTGCAGATGTAAACACACATAGAAGAATGAATAATACTATGGACAAAAAATACATAGCTACATCAGGAACTTTGTCACCAGGGCAAACAGACTGCTTTTGCTAATAGATGGAACAGCCCTGGTAACAACATCTCACTCTGAAGGACCTACTGCAGGCATCAGAAAAGCAAAAAGGAAACATCAACTTCAGCATATGACTCCTAGGGCCAACTCACTAAGCCAATAAAAACATGTAACAAATTCCCTGATTTACCATGCAAAATTCTCCACGATTTTATCAGGTCTGCCCTCAGAAGCTGACCAAAACAAATCAAGCCTCCTCAAACAACTACTATAGTCCATGTCAGGAAGTTCATCAATGTTTTTGGTCCATTTTCTCTGACGAACAGATTCAAGCAGCCTGCAGTCCCTACAATTGCTGGTGTTCCAAACGCAGGATAAATATCAAAGAGTGGACAAATATATGCCACATATAAGGGCAGCATAAACTCCGGGGTCTTGCAGGCAGTTGATCTCTATAAACAGTTGGCCAACCCACCAGCGTTTGCAGCCACCACACGAATATGATGCTGGAATCTGAGACTTGTATCTAAACAGACACCCAAGTCTCTGTGTGTAGTGACTAACTCTAATGCATTACCTTGCAGAAAGTACTAGTTAACTGGAACCAGGGCATCAAAATCAATGATACGTCTAATAAAGTGCTACACAGTTCACTTGTCTGGATTCAATCTAAGATTCCAGGACCTTGCAACTAGAGTCAACCAAATCAAACCCAATTTGGAGTGATTGAACACCCTGAACAGCAAACTCCTTGTCCTTCCATGAGTATCTCGAGTGCAACTTGTAATCATCTGCAAATACTTTGAATTTGCATGCTAGATCACTAGAGATAGGATCAATGTAGATCAAGAACAGTAGCAATCCAAGGACAGAGCCTTGAGGAACACCACTACTCACCTCAACTGAGCTGCTCAATCTGCCACTCACACAAACACTCATTACTCTGCCAGAGAGAAATGCAGAGATCCAGGCCAGCAACAAACTATAAACACCTAAGGACTCCAGCTTAGACAAGAGCACATGGTGATTCGCCACATCAAATGCTTTTGAAAGTCAAGCATTATGACATCCACAATTTATCCCTCATCAAACCACCTCCCAATATCATTGTAGGTCAACAGCAACTGGTTTTTTGGTGCTATGGTTACTCAGAAAACCATATTGATGAGAACAGAATATTGTTGCTTTCAAGATACTCTGTCAAGCAGAAAAAAATCGACTAGTGGAAACTGAGGGGAAATCTCAAGTAAAAGAAGGGTGTCATTTGTTGGGTGTAATGTAGAATGTGTTGGGTGTAATAGACAGAAATGAGCTATAGAAAATAGGGAAGAAATAAAGAGGCAGCTGCGTGAGAGGCCAGTTATACGCACTGTGCTCTACAGGCTTAGACATAAGGGAAAAATACCAAAGAGGGAAGGGGGATGTTTCAATGATGAAAGGTTTGAGAGGCATGGCCGGTGTGCCTCTGAGAGATAGGATCAGTAATGACCTTGTTCGACTTTGTAAAGTGGATGGTGAAGTAAGTTAGAGGATAGAGTAGATTCATGTGTGCTGAGGTGGTTTGGACACATGGCAATGATGGATGATGGGAGATTGATGAATAATGTGATGAAAGTTGAGATGAGTGGACATGGGCCTTGAGGTGGGTAAATGGTTGGGTGGATAGATAGCGTAAAACAAGCTAGGCATGCGTCTTGTTAAGAATCGGATTGGACATGGGTGGGGGAGGACCCAACAATTATGGTAGCTAAACCAGCGAAAGCTGTCAAAGTCCTGCAGCCAACACTGATCTTGGACTTCATTCCTAACCCAAAGTATGTCTTGCAGTGTAGTGGCTGGACCATTTAATGTTGAAGTGTTACAATTTGGCATGTGTTAAGAGTGCATGAGAGGAGTGTTAGGTGCGTCTTGCTGTTAGCTAACCCCCTTTTGGGAAGATTCGGCCTTGCGGCTGTCTCTGTATGTTTCCTTTGTTTGTTTAGCAGCTTAAATAATGCCCAGTGCCATCATTTTCCTATTTTAATGCTTTTAAAGTTTTCATAGTTTGTGCAGCTTCAAGAGTAACGCCACAGTTGCATCATTTTGTTGTTTGTGGCCAGCAGCAGCAAGCTAGACACGGCTATTCATGTTCTTTTAGTGAACAGACCCTGTAGCGTTGCCCCATTCAGATCATTTCTTCACCATAAGGCCGCAGCAGCAAGCTCTATGATGCCATTCATGTTTCCTTTGTCTGTGCAGCTTTTGAAGCAACGCCCCAGTCAAATCATTTCCTCGCTAGAGGTTAGCAGTAGCATCGGCGGCGCCGCCGCCTCACCACCATCTGTTGAGCCAAGTCCTACCCTGCGAGCGGTTGAGTCACTCCCCGCTGTGGCCAGGGCTGGTGTGTTGTTGCTCCTGCCGCATCCGCAGCCTTGCAAAGACTCGCAACTGTAAGGAGAAAGGACCTTTGCTGCAGAGCTGGGCAAAGATTAATTAAATATTTGTACATAGTACTTGGTTCAAATGTTAGTTGCAGAACTCGTACAGTGATGGACTTGATGTATTCAGTTCAGGTATGAGATGGACTTCAAATAAATGTATGCTTTGTTTTGGGAGGGATAAAAATTTACTCTCATTTGTGAAGAAAGAGACGTGAAATGACAAGAATGAGGCTAATGATCAGCATGCTCTCTTGAAAAGATGAATACTATTTGATAATTGTTTATTAGATTTGGTCCACTGTACCTACTTGTTTAATAGCTGGCTGCTTTTATCATCCTGTTAGTTTTTCAGTCCCAACAACAGTCAACTAGAGAGAGCATTAACAAACTATTACAGTCACTGCACCTGGAACGTCCATTTTCATAATTTGATCTGCTTGGTAGGTGTATGAATTTACAATTCTGTAGGATCAATGTCCTCCATGCGCCGAATGTCACAGTAGCACGGGTGACACATGATTAACAGTAACTCTGGTGGTGCTGGGGCCATGTGTTCCCAACATTTCCCAGGTGACAGCAAGAAGCATTCTAACTCAACTTGCCCTGTACCAGAGCACCTAGAATTTAGAGTATTCCTAAAGTGGCTGGTGGCAAGCACTGCAGCACATGCTGAGGGAAGATAAAGAATAGACACAAAACGAAGTCTCATCCATAAGATCTACGCGAAGCAATGGAAATCTCACACATGAGAACAGCATGAATGGAAAGTTGAAAATGGAGGAGATTAGTAGAAAAAGGTTCCAAGAACGATTGTGCGTCGCTTGGCTGTTATTAGCCACCCGCTAGAATTTTTTTAAAGACCAGTGAGCGGCGGCTATTGGGATGGTGGTCAATAAGGGGAGAGATGGAAAAAGAAAGTGCTGCTCTGTAGAAAAGATATTTGAATTAATCTTGAACTGTGCTCCCTTGTTTCTTCAGTTCTGTTTTCTAAACAATGCAGTTGAATGAAACCCTCTTCCTTCTTGCAGTCCTAACAATGCAGCATCAGCCAGTGACTCCCTGCGCGCTGTGGTGCAGAAAGGAGGCGTCGACCTTGTGCAACCCTTCACTCCTCCTTTTCTGCGCCCCGCCCCGCCTCTCTACCTCACTCTAAATGAGGTGATAGGATATGGAATTTGAACCGACCAAGATTCAGTCTTTAGCGGCGAAAATAAGTGATGGCAAATAGGGATTCTATGCATGAGATTTATAGCACACGGGGATCCCATGCGTGAGATCTACTCTAAGAGTAGGGAATTTGTCGCATAAAAACACAAACAATTGTTAATGAGGTGAGTACCAGTGCGCTAGAAATTCCTGTCGCTCTAATCTAATGAGGTGAGAAGTCTGGAAGGAAGGCGTCGGTTCACTGTGCACAGACTTGCCTTTGATTGGTGCCATGGTTAACTCCTGCAAGTACTTATTCTTATGAATGAGTTATGTAATATGTTTGAGCAGCGGATCCACTGTAAAGCCATGGCTTTTCAATTACTGTGGGTATTTGTCTAGTTTGGATTAACCTTTGCTCCAGTTCGCGAGTTCATATTTTTATTTATTTTTTTCACTTGGTTTTATTGCTGATTTTACTATTGGTGTGAGCTATGCTTTTCCCATACCGGGCTCGAATAATTACCTTGCCTGAGAAATAACGTTCTTCAACCCCCATCAGCTGGTGTGGCTACGCAACAGTCAGCTGGAAACCGAAGAGGAGGTTGCTTACGACGCAAGTCTGTGCGTCACCAACGAAGGGGATGCTGAGGCACGGCGCCTCATGACACGTGCCTTCAAAGAGACACTGAGTATCCCACAGCTGCAGCAGCTACTGGCTCACCTGGAGCGTGAGCCTAGGCTTGGCTACAAGACTGGGCTCACCCCTCAGAAGGTGGGCTACGGGGTTTGCTAAGAAATACTTGTATTTTTGAAACGGGAGTTAGAATATGGCACCTTTTGTTTGAGTCCTGTATTAACTGGCGAACTAGATTCGCCCTCCAAAGCAGAATGCTGCGGAATTAGCGTGGAATGGCATGTGCTTTAGAAAAGGTGTTAGAACATGGTCTTCTCGTGTGTGAGCTCAGGCTTTGCTACAAGACTGGGCTCACCCCTGAAAAGGGAGGCCACGGGGTTTGCTTGGGAACGCAATCTCAATATTACGGCGAAGGAATCGCTGGCCATCATACACGCGCTGGACGCATGAGCTCATTGGCACCACACTACAGTCCGCGTGATGTCCGACAACCGCGCGGCAGTGGCCATGGTGAACCACTTGGGCTCCAGCAAGGCCCCGGCGCTGCAGAAGATCGGAGCACAGCTTCTACAGATCCTCCAGCGCCACCACCTCTCTATCCTCGTGACCTATCTTCCCGGTTCGCAGAACGTTCGGGCCGATCAGCTCTCACGTCTCCTACCGGTAGAAACGGAATGGGCGCTGACGCCTCTGTGCTTCTCCCGCCTCTCAACCCTGCGCGGGACCATGCACATCGACCTCTTCGCGCATCCGGGGAACCACAAGCTCCCACTATTTGCTGTTCCATTTCCTCTCCCGCAAGCGGCTTTAGTGGATTCTCTTCAATGCGACTGGAATCAGTGAAAGAAAATATACCTCTTTCCTCCTTACAACCTGATCCCCCAAGTGCTCCGCAAACTCGAGACTTACCGCTACAGCGACGTCTTCGTGGTCTCCGACCACCCCAACGCACTGTGGTGGCCCACGGTCATTGTGTCTTTCAACGGACTCTCACTCGCTCTCAACGTGTCCCAGCGCATCGAAGGCAAGAAAGTCCCTCTACCATCACGACCCTTCTCATGTTATCTCGCATTCAATTTTCAAAATCCTCAAACCTAATATCTCGCTGGCGGACACCCTGGTTAACACGTACAGGCAGTCCACACAACGCCAATACCAAAGCGTCTAGACTTGTTTCCAAACGTGGCTACGCGCCACGCAGGCGCAGTCCATCAACCAGTCCACCCTCTTGACGTTCGTGCTCTACGCCGGCAAGCAGAAGCTGCTCAACCCTCGTACGGTTCTGGTCACAGGACTTGCTCCTCTTACATGGCTTTGGCGTCACGACCCGCGGGGCGATCTTTCAAGAACTGGCTAGGGCCCAGTTTCCCGAGAATCCGCCACAACGACGTTTCGGCCCGCAGTGGAAGCTCGAGCCGGTGCTCGACATGCTCACCTCTCCTCGCTGCAATACTCAGACGACGTCAGTTTTGGCGCTCTTTCAGAAGACTTTCTCGTTGCGCTCGCAGCAGACAACAGGGTCTCTCAAATTGCAGCCATGTCACGCACGGGACTCCATTTCTCCACGAACCCTCCATGCGCGCTCATCCTGACCGCTGACAAGTTCTTGTACAAAAACCTGACCCTCGCCCACACGCCATCGCTCTTCCTCACTGCTGCCGGATGGCCGGGCACTCGGCTTGTGCCCCATGACCACACTCAAAGCTTACATAACACGATGTCCATCGCTCATTGAGTTTTTGTTCATCCATCCCACTTCCGGCAAGCCTCTCAGGGCGTCATTGGTGGGGTACTACATCTGCTCGCTTATCAATGAGGCCACACCACATGCCTTCACTAAAGCTCACGATGTCTGCAAGTATGCCTCGTCTCTCGCTTGGACGCATGGAGTCACGCTTCAAGACATCATATCCAAGGCGTTTTGGTGGTCGCATCACGTATTCGTGCACAAGTCCCTCTTCACAGTAGAGAAGCCTAACCAACCTTGCGTCTCCTTGGGAACCAGGTAGATAGTCCTTCTCGTCTCATACGTTTCGGACACCGCATCCGCTGAGGCCAGCACCTCCTCTACGTAGCATTGAGTACGTATTTCAGTATTTTGTAATCGCATGCGGCGACACTCCACGCAAAGCCTTTAGGTTACGGACTACGAAATATGTATTTCCTTATCCTACTTGGATTTTGTGCTGATATCGAGGAGAGTGGTGGGGGAGGCTGCTGGATGTGCGGGTGTTGCGAGTGGAGGGTGTGAATGTCTGACCATCTGCTGGTGGAAGGTAGATTAGGAGTGGAGCAGAGGTTGAAGGGCAACAAGAGAGTGGGAGGAGGAAGCGAGGTAGTGAAAATGAGTGAACTGAATGTGAGAAGCAGAGCTGAGGAGTTCCAACAGGTGTTGAGAGAAGAATATGACAACGTGAGAGGACAGGGCCTGAGAGATGTGGAGGAAAAATGGGAGTCGTTAAGAGATGCGTTGCTGAGGTGTGCGAAGAATGTGTGTGGTGCGCGCCGTGTGGGCGGGTGCAGAAGAAAAGGTTGCGAGTGGTGGAACGAGGAGGTTAAACTGGCGGTGGCACGGAAAAGAGAAGCGTTTGAGGAGTGGTTGCAGGTGAAGTCTGTGGTGGCATATGAAGGCTATAAAGAGAAGAGAAACGAGGTGAAGCGGGTAGTGAGGAGAACCGAAAGGGAAGCTGATGCCAGATGGGGCAGACGGTTGTGCCAGAATTTTGAGGAGAACAAAAAGATGTTCTGGAGAAAGGTGAAGAGGGTAAGAAAGGGAGAGACCGGAAAAAAGGAAGTGATAAAATATGAAAACGGCCAGTTGTTGTTGGAAAGTGGTGATGTACGGAAGAGGTAGGCCGAGTATTTTGATGAGTTGTTGAATGTCGAGGAGGACAGAGAGGCTGACATAGTTGCTGTGGGTAGTGGTGCTCGGATGCCAGTTTTAGGAGAAAAACTTGTAGCGGACATAACCAGGGAAGAGGTGCTGGAGGCGGTGGAGGTGATGAAAGCAGGGAAAGCCCCTGGTTTGGATGGCGTTGCGACAGAGTGCCTGAAAACGGGTGGAGTAACGATTGTCGAATGTTTGGTGAGGTTACTGAACTTGTGTTTTGTGGCAGGCATGGTACCGATTGAGTGGCGCAGTGCCTGCATTGTTCCGCTATATAAGGGCAAAGAAGATGAAAATGAATGCTGCAGCTCGAGAGGTATCAGTCTGTTATGTGTTGTTGGTAAGTTGTACGGGAGAGTGCTGATCAGAAGGATTAA
Organism: Gammarus roeselii; assembly: GCA_016164225.1. Taxonomy (NCBI): domain Eukaryota; kingdom Metazoa; phylum Arthropoda; class Malacostraca; order Amphipoda; family Gammaridae; genus Gammarus; species Gammarus roeselii. Next base: position 12,964 of record SDVV010000888.1, on the reverse strand, counting down.
AGACTGTACGGACTGCGTAATTGGAGAGGAACAGTGTGGCTTTAGGAGTGGTAGAGGGTGTGCCGATCAGATTTCTGCTGTGAGACAAGTCTGTGAGAAGTACCTTGCAAAAGGAAAGGATGTGTTCTAGGCTTTCATGGATCTGGATGGAGGCATAAGACAGGATTGACAGGGAAGCGCTGTGAAGGATGTTGCGTCTGTATGGAGTGGGTGGACATCTGTTGAAAGCGGTGCAGATTTTTTTTTGTTGACAGCTACGTGATGTCTCCCTGGCTGTTCAACCTCAATATGGATGGAGTGGTCAGGGAGGTGAACGCGAGTTCTGGGTCGTGGCTTGGAACTGTTGGAAGCGAATGGGCGGAGTTGGAAGTTGAGCCAGTTGCCATTTGCTGATGATACGGCCCTGGTTGCGGATTCAGAGGAGAAGCTATGTAGGCTAGGGTCTGAGTTTGGTAGAGTGTGTGAGAAGAGGAAGCTTCGAGTGAGCGTGGGTAAGAGTAAAGTAATGAGATGCTCGAGGATTGTCGATGCGAGCAAATTTAGTGTCCCCCTAAATGGAGAGCTCTTGGAGGCAGTTCAGTGTTTTAAGTATCTGGGCTCCCATGTGGAGATAACTGAACTAGTGGAAACTGAAGTGAAGGCGCGAGTGAAGGAGGGTGTGTAAAGTGTTGGGTGCACTGAAGAGTATAATGAGCTGTAGGACGTTGGGGACGGAAGCATAGAGAGGGCTGTAAGAGGGTGTTGTTGTCCCAACTGTGCTTTATGGCGCTGAGACTTGGGGAGTGAGAGCAGAGGAGAGAAGAAGGCTGAAGGTTTCCGAGATGAAATGTTTGAGGAGCATGGCTGGAGTAACGCTGAGAGACCGGATCACCAACGACGTAATTCGAATCAGAACAGGGATGGTAAAGAAGTTGGAGGACAGAGTTGATTCGCGTGTTCTGAGATGGTTTGGGCACATGGAGAGGATGGATGAAGAGAGATTGGTAAAAAGGGTGATGAATGCGGAGTCGAGTGGTCGCAGGCCAGAGGTAGACCGAAGTTTGGGTGGATGGATGGTGTGAAGCAGGTGTTAGGAAGGAGAGACATGAATGTGGAAGTAGCAAGAGAGCGTGCAATGAACAGGCGTGAGTGGATTTTGACGCTGCTTTGGTGTGCCTTTCGCACTTGGCATCCCGTTGTCGGGATGGTCGTGGGTGGGAGGGGCCCGGCCATTATGACGCGGCGGGGATAAATCAGTGAAAACTGTCGGGCCCTGCTGCTGACAACGGATCCTTGGACCGCACTCGCGACCCAGAGTGTGCGTTGCAGGGTTACCGGCCGGACCCTTTAGCATAAAAGGGCAAAGTTGTGTGAGTGTGAGCGCATGAGGGTGAGGTGCGCCATGCCGTCGGCCACCCTCCTTTCTGGGGGATGTGGCCTTCTGTCTGTATCTGCATCTGTAAATATTATTTGGGCCCTCAAGTTAAAAGCCCGCACTTAAGTTTGTCGCTAGTAGCTAGCTTTTTTCTGTTGTCGACAATTCTTGTATTCGCCAATCAGAACAGTCATTACCACCATTTTTACAAATGTGTTATCATTGCCTTACACCGCAAGCACTTTTTTGGGAACACCCAGTTTAAGATGCAGCCGATCCATACGACTTCTGTGCTCTTCTGGCATCGACCAGCTTGCGTTTCATGATGGTATTTTCAATGCAAAACCATACGGCTCTTACGAGTGGAAGAGAATATAACTTATGTTATCTCGATACTTTCGATAAAAAGCTATTTCTCTGCAATGAGTAAGAGCCATATGGGACCTCCTCCCCCCCCTGCAATCTTGACTACGCACCTACGTCTCCTCACGGAAAGCAACTTTGCTAGCCCTCATGAATGATGGGGGTAACCCAACCCTTGCTTATATAGGAAAGGAGGGGGTTGGGGGCTGGGGGTTCAGCCGGCAGACAGCTGAACGCGCTTCCCTCGCTACCTGGAAGACATTTAAATCGACAGGCGTAAGATGCCACGCGCCGCCAAGCGGCCAAACGTTTATTTTTCCTAAAAACTCAAGGACAGTTGAGGAACTTGCAAGTTTCGAGATTCCCGAGTAAGGTTAAAAAACACAAAGGTCTAAATCGGTCGAAAACTACGTTCAACGGATGTTATCAAGATTCTCTCGTAAAAACGTGGCTGTAATGTTTTTTCTTCAGGATTCATCCGACTAAAAAGCTGAAGCGTAATGCGAAACCATGTGGCTCTTACTCATTTCAAAGAAATTTCTTTTTATCGAGAGTATCAAAATGAGAGACCGGATCACCAACTATGTGGTTCGAAACCGAACAGGGATGGTGAAGAAGTTGGAGGACAGAGTGGATTCGCGTGTCCTGAGATGGTTCGGGCACATGGAGAGTATAGATGAAGGGAGATTGGTGAAAAGGGTGATGAATGCTGAGGCGAGTGGTCGCAGGCCTAGAGGTAGACCGAAGTTTGGGTGTGTGGATGGTGTGAAGCAGGCGTTGGGAAGGAAAAACATGAATGTGGAGGTAGCGAGAGAGCGTGCAATGAACAGGCGTGAGTGGAGAATGGTTGTGAAGTGTTGAGTTTGACGCTGCTCTGATGTGCTTTCCCGCCCTTGGCATCCCGCTGTCGGGATGGTCGTTGGTGGGGGGGGCCCGGCCATTATGACGCGGCGGGGTTAAACCAGTGAAAACTGTCGGGCCCTGCTGCTGGCGACGGATCCTCGGACTGCACTCGGACCCAGAGTGTATGTTGAGGGGGTACCGGCCGGACCCTTTAGCACAAAAAGGCTAAGTTGTGTGACTGTGAGCGTATGAGGTCCGTGAGGTGCGCCTTGTTGTCGGCCACCCCCCTTTCTGGGGGATGCGGCCTGGTGTCTGTATCTGAATCAAAATAACAAAAGTTATATTATAAAAAAATGTGCGAACCCGGTAATGTTGAATTGCAAAGCTTGCGGAATACTTGATTTAGTATTTGATTGATGATTTGAGGCACACCTTAGAATACTTGATTTGTTATTTGATTGATGATTTGAGGCACACCTTCGTCAATTAACATCACAACCCGTGTTCTGCCCCCCTTCAGCTGCCTGTGTTAGTGGAGCACAACCCCCTGATCGCTATCGAGTTTTTACTGCGTGTTATGCAGACCAGCCAGATCACGGACTACCTCAATGTTCTCGTCAACATGGAGATGTCACTTCACAGTATGGAGGTCGTTAACAGGTGAGCTGCAAAGACGCGTCTTGCTGTAAGGTTTAAGTGATGACTGTGGTGATGTTGGGTCTGTACAGTATGAGGTGGTTAATAGGTGAGCTTGCAATAGGCGTACTATTGGGAAGTTAATTTGTTTATATTCCCAAAAATCGTACAGTTTTATTGCGTGTCACATGATACTTTATAAGAATCCTAACGACCGCATTTTGTGTCAACTAGAAGTTTTATATAACAACAAAGAAAATCAAGAAATTTTAATGAAGCATTTGCATCACATTGAACTAGCAGTCACGCCAGATATTAATAACCCGTCTAAACCAACCTTTTTGAACTTAGCTTTGAATGTAGTTACAACATGAATCTAATAGAGAATCAGGAACGGATTTCATTAATGAAATACATCGAAAACGATGTATTTTCTCCCAACATCAATTCTCTCATTTGTCATTGAGTAGTTACTACATATGTTTACTGGGGAATGAGCCGTAATGGTTAGTGTGTGAGGTGTATGATGATCGTTAACTTTACCTTGAAGAATTACATGAATAATTTTATTGGGATTTACTTGCAATGGATTAGATTTGCTTTCGGGTGCTTCTCCCCAGATAATGAGTGATAGTATCAGATGAGAGTATGCAAGGGAAAGGTATACTTTTCACAACGAAAGATGTAATTTTCTTGTCCTTACTTACAATAAGTATCACGGTTGCTTGTTGATACAGCTTATGAAAAATAATGATATAGTATAAGTGTGATCTGCATTTACCTTATAATTTTATTTTTTACTCGACAGTTTTGAAACAACTTCATCATGTTTATTTTAAATCTTGAACTTTACCATCTTCTGAGACTGAAATTCTGTATCTTGCATAACTTGTCACAAAATTACAAACTGGATCATAATAAGAACAACGGAATCATGTCAGAATCCAGACTGGACCTATTAATCGTTTAATTGCATTATTCTAAGACATTCACCTTATTTTATGGTTAAGTGGGCGCGGCCATCTTTGTGGTCCGAACACTCCTCGTCACAGTTGCTAAGTCATCAAGGTCTCTATTTTCTACAAATAACTAGCTTAAGTCCTATCCTCGAGTAGTAGGTTAGTCTACAACTATCACTACGTCCCTATAACGAACTAATCGTTGAGTCGTAATCTAAAACTTAGCGTCACATTGCTGGTATCTTCTCGATTTGTATCTTCTCATCCTGTTCTAGGACACTTCACAGGGCTACATGTCTGCTCCCTACAACCGAGAAAATTAACTGCCTTATTTCTCCCGCAGTGGGAGAAAAAGAGCACGACAACCCCCTCTGGCGGTTGCCATGTACTTAGTTTATTTCTTGAACAACCGGGAAGCTTACTGACATGTACTTGGCTAATGCATTATACAATAATTTACATCATATCACATGGAGGGATTTACCATCGATGATTACTTATACGTTTTACTTCATTCTTATTTATTGCCTATCAAGATATTCAAAAGCATGCAGCGTCGGCAAGCGAAACGAGGACAAGGCGAGTGAGGGGGTGAGGGTCGTGTGTGGTCCCACGCCTCTCATCTGGCCAAGGCATGCCTAGAAACAGCGCTGGACACATTCCTATGAGCCGCGCATACGTTTATACAAATGGAATGTCTTAGTTGGCAGGGTATGAGGGCTTCAGCGGTAGTTGAACAACACTAACAGGCGCAAAACTCACAGAGACCAGTGGTAGAAGCGAAGGTTTGTCAACCATTCTTCCTTAGAGCTGCTAGCCGTTCGTAATTATGTTTTAAGCTTATTTAGAGGAGCGATGGTTCTGTCGAGGATAGTGACAGGCCCCACTTTAGCTTAGAGACTAGGAAACACCAGAGCAATGCTCCGACGTGAAGCGGTATTGGGCTTATCATCAAAGACTCATATTCGATCACGGCTCCAGTGACTTTCAGGCGCAACGCTTGGAGATAGGTAAGGCAAAAGAGCAAAGCTCCGTTGTCGTCAGCCGTTCACTACCGCTGCCGAATTCACACTGCCTGATTGCCCGTGCCGCGGTCCGAACTGGCCGGTCGAATGACGTCGTATATCTTAATATCTGAAAGCCTGACAAGCACTGCGGGGCTTTGTATCGATTGTGACAAATGAATGAATCAGTTTAGTGAATCCTAATGCAATCATTATTACCTCACTACAACATTTAATTAAAGTTTAATAGTTTAATTCTGTGTTTTATCTTCGAGTTGATGCTTTTCAGATCATTTTATTCGTTTTCTTTTTCTTTATTAATTTAAAACTCATCATAAGACTCGTCTCTAGATAGCTGAGTTATTAGTCTTGTCTACCTCTACTTACATTATATGAGTGTTCTCTATCACTGTATCATTCTGGAACATTCCATCTCCGTCGATCTGATTCTTCACTGTCTGCTGCAATTTACTTGCAGTCCCCACGACCACGTGTCCGACGTCGTCTAATGCAGCACCATTTGTAATTTTTTTATTACTATAACACGCCTAGTTTTTAACATGTTCCCCCCGCCCTGAAGATAATGGTTCACGGGTCGCACAGGGTCACGACCCAACCGGGGAGGGTGAACACCTGATTTACTGTCAGACCCTTCTATTCGTCATTCTTCACTTGATCTCTCCTTCTCTGCCCTATCCTAGATATACTTTTACCTTGTTTTCTTCATTTACCTCGTTTGATTTTATTGAAACTCCATTAACGTATCTCTTATCTTGACAACTCTCCTTCGTCGATTTTTTTTTCTTTGACCTTTTATTTGTCTAATGTTATTTAATATTTTTATTATAAGTTTATTTACTTATATTAACCACTTTCTCACTGATTTGATTTGCTTTCTTTTATATTATTATTTACTTTGCTCCCTTGAACTATCAAGGTGGCACAAATCAAAATCATGTACAGCTTGTGGGATGCACTCCAATTCCCTCGCGCGGTGGCCGGTTTTGGCCCCCCCGGGCCACTACTGGTAGCGGTGTGTGGGCCGCATTGTAAATATTTTTAGCGTGTCTCTCCCAGCTATTGCTGGCCCCGCTATGATCTACATGTCCCCGCATGTGGCTTTGCCGAAAGATCGGTGGGGCTGTCGGGTGGCTGAAGGGACATGGGTGCGGAGCCAGTTGACTCCTTACCCAACACTCCACTTTGGCTTCACGACTTTCGATTGAGACTGTAACCTCTCCGTGAGCGACGAGAGGTAGGATAATCCTGTCATGAACTTGACTAATAGCCCAGGCCTAAGAGACCAATCTAGGGAGCCTCTCAGGACGCTGAGCCATACTTATGATGACTGACTCTTGGTCGTATCGCTAACTGACATCGCCTCGTGGTAGGTTAGAGTTTTCTGCCCGCATTACCAAAGTCTATTTGGTGAGCAGGGCATGTCGGGAGGCTGAACCATTGTCGAATTGCAGCTATGGAAACGGATAATTCGGCAAGAGACTCCGCGCTAAAACCAAAACCCGGGGCCACCCACAAACAAGACCCTCTCCTCTCCCTTCTAGGCTGCTGGGGGAGAGACAAGAGGACAGCAGTCCCTCTCATCTGTGTTCGGTGAGGTGGACCTAGAGAATTGATCGCAAAACAAATCTGTAAGAGTGGTGACAGCCACTCCCTGACGAAAACCCGGGAGAAGCTGTCGGAACCGCCTACAACCACATAAACAATACGCTGAAAATAAAAAAAGTACTTGGAGACCTCTTTCAGAATAAATGCTGTGTGGTATTTTTCATAGCCTAAGGTAGTCTCGGGAGAGAACCTGGCCGAAACGAACACAATCTAAGCTAATCGACAACTTTGCGCTGCACTAAGGGGTACCCCAAAGCACATCACGGAGCTAAAGAATGGGTCCCTGTTAGTGGAGGTAAGAGAAGAGGAACAAAGCAAGATCATCTAAAATCTCAAAATGCTGAATAATATCCCTATGACAGTTGATGAGCACCCCACTCTCGACGCGATCCAAGGAACCCTTTATTTTAAAAATAGACCAACCCACTCCGACGTGGACATCCCTGCCAAACTTGTGGATCAACAGGTCATCAAGATATACAGGGTGAAACGACGGCGAAGCGGAGTTGAGGAATACACTTGTGTCTACATCCTTATCTTCAAGCTCTGTTCTCTGCCTCCTGATGTCTACATTGTCTGGACACAGCAGTTCGGTACGAGAATACATCCCTAATGCCAGACGCTATCTCAACTGCCAAAAGTTTGGTCATGGAAGTGATGCCTGCCGATTGAGGAACAGAACAGGTACGTGCTTCCGCTGCAGGGAGACGCACATGGTAACAATTGTGACCCACCTGCAAAATGTGCAAACTGTTCAGAGGACCATCCTGCGTCATCACCCGAATGCTTGTACTACAGACTTGAAAAGGAGAAACTCGCTGTTCAAGCTAGAGAAGCTTTGCGCAGAGACAGTATCGTAACCAATAAGAAGAAGTGAGTTTGAAAACACCATCGCATACCATTTTTTGCGTCTAAGCTCCAAAGTTTACAAGTATTCAGGGCATAGTTTTTTTTGCTGTATCAGAATAAAAGCCGGTCACCGCTCCAAGCCATATATAGCTCAGAGATCGATTATCGTCTCGTAAATTTTAAAGTTTTCAACTTGGAGAGATTGACTACCATCTCCTTAGAGCAAGAGCTATAAGGCACTTCAGAGGGATGCCCTCTGGGGGTATCCCAGGTTCACCCGACTACCCGCGGGGGTCCTCGTTAAACAACAAAAATTCATTTGTCCCTTTGTGTAAATAAGTTTTGATAAGAGAGAGATCCTCCGTCGTCCCCCCCTTTCAGTTTGCGTTTACATCCCCCTTTGGTGCACAAAGAGGTGAGGCTCCTACTGACACAGAGGTTTGGAAATTAGAAACGAAACCAATTAAAATAAAATAAAGTGTCAAAAAATAATAATAAAAAGGGTCTAAATAAAATCAGTGAAATTTTTTATCTGTAGGGCTAATTTTAGGGCAATATTTAAGTTTATTCTATCTTCAAGGAAGTTTATGAATATTTATTCTTATATAAAACGCTACAATTTATATGGAAAGAAAGCCGCACCATCAGTTACCCAGAACCCCGGGTGGAAGCCGGGGATCAAATGGTGGGCAGGACCAAGTTCTATCGAAAAGGGGCTGCCGGTCCCTCTAGAGCGTCTTACGCAAACCTATCGACGCAAAGGAACGTTTAATTCCTCGGAACTTTCTCATTGACTGGATACCTGAACAAGGCCTTAGACGATGGCAACGTTGAGCGCTTCTTGAGGATAACAACGAATATGCTCAAACTACTGAATACTCTAAGCAACCTAAGCAAAATGATGGGCCTTCACAAGCTGGAAACTGAAAACTGCTCAGCGCCTTCCAATGGGATCGATGGACGTTTCACTAGACTCGAAAACGGTCTTGTAACTATGAACATTCAATTACAGGAGTTGACTAAGAGGATAAAAGCCAAGGAACCCGCAACCTGCGCGTGTGCTTCCGCCTCTAACCTCACTGAAAACATCACTCTCACCCTAACCGAAACTCACCTAGCCCGAACACCAAAGAACGCAAAGAAGAGACGATACTCTCGATTTGATGACTACAACCTGTTCAACAATAGCCCTAACTATCCCGAATACATGAAAATGACATTCGATGCCAAGGACAGACCGGATATTTGTCCATATTCACGACGAAAAGAATTGGGCTCCATTACTGGCCGTCCAAAGCTCAACATCAACGCTGGCGGTGACGATAGCCCACCATTAAAGTAGACACTAGGCTAAACTTCGAAGTGACACTATACTCTCCAGGAACAGCCCAATGCACATGGACCAAAAAGCCATAACGATCATACAAAACGACCGCAGAGTCACATGAAGACAAGTCATTCAAATCTGACACTATGAAAATCCAAATTGCCGAAATTTAAATTATGCCAAAGCAGTCCAATGCAAAAGCAAGCCCACCTCCTCAGACGACACTCGTGCACCGCCAACACGACCAAATATTACAACCTCAACACCCCTCCCTAGCAGTAACGCTACTGCACCCAACCAGCGACCGCCCTCGTAAGCGAGGTGAGTCGCCCCACCAACGAAGCCATCGGTGACCAGAAGGAGACCACGATCGATGCGGCCTCCTCAGTTGACCACGAAGTGAGGTACACTAACACGAAAACGAAAAGACAGAGAGACGAAGACACCTCCGATTACGACCACACGACCTCGAGGTGTACGACCCTCACCCATCACGAAGCAGAACGATTAGCAACAGCCCACAAACAACGGCTCGATAAGACCAGAGCATAGAACGACTTCGGGCTGTCTAAACCAGCACCACACCGAGCGAAAACCGAAGCGAGGTATCCAACCCTCAGTTGACATGCCCGACGCCAGAACACCTCACAACGAGAACGACCATTGCCTGCGTGAGGACGCGGTGAAAATCTTCAACGAATAACCTATACCCGAAATCACTAATCGACCCTACACCTCAGTCGACTCAAATATTCCACTGGCTACTACTCAGCTAACCATACAGTTGAAAAAAAACTCAATAGAAGAAAAGCGCGCTTGCTCAAGAAGCAACCACAAAGATTTGACTTCCTCGTCCTCATTCAAGAGTACCCACAGTTGCGAATGCAGTGATTCTAGGAGACCACGTTCTACTGAAGGCGAATGTTCTCGCTCCAAGATTTCCTCGCAAACGCATAGAACCGAACACCACGAAAGCTCATACAAATCAAACGACCGCTTCTGAACACCAAGGTCAGAGCGTGAACCGTGTTCAAAATGAGCAACAGTTCAATACTTCGGTAGACTTGGAAGCAAGGAAGATGAGTTATTATCCCTAATCTTCACCCACAAACCTTTGGTGATTGGTTTCCAAGAGATCAAACTTCGAGAGACCGCCACCTTCACAATCCCTCAAGATGTCATACATCGTCACGAAGGCCACACTCATGATCCATCAAAGTATAGCTCACCAACGCCTTCCCCTGATGACAGAACTCCAAGCTGTCGATGTGAAGATGAACATTTCAAGACCAATTACAGTGTTATCTATCTACTCGTCACGAAGCCACGATCTCTCTGAAGCACTAATGACCGAACTGCTGAACCAACTATCCCCTCATAATCTTCCTTGAAGTCTTCAACAGCTACCACATGATGCGCGTGAACAGATCCCAGGGGAGTGATAATGGAGACCACCATAGACTGTCACAACTTGGTTCTTCTCAATGACGGACAGCCCACCCTAACCAACCACGAAAGTGAAGCCGCCATCGATTTATCTATGTTTCCCCACACCCTAACTCGTTTGGGGAGTCCTGCCTTCAACACACGACAGTGATCATAACCCTGTCATCATATCACTCCTCAGCAACCAACCTAACAACCCTAACGTTCAAGAACTTTGATTTAACTACCGGAAAGCCAACTGGGAGGAATACTCGGCACATATCGCGTGGAACGATGTGGATGACCTTTCCGACAACATCTCAGAACACGACTTTGTCACATATCTATACGAGAAATTTCAAAGTACAGCTGTAGCATGCATCCCCCAATATTTACCGTCAACCTTTTCTCCAAAACCGCGGTTGAGCCCGGAGGTGCAAGAAGCAATAGACCGGCGACGGCCTTCCGTCGCGCACGTTCCCGCAGGAATCAGATGGCGTGGAAGAGGGAAACTGCCGTGTGCTGCAAACTTGAGCGGAGAAGAAACGAGAGAGCTGGATTCAATTAGCCAATACAATCAACCAAAACACTTTCCTTTCCCAAGTGTGGGGAAAAATCAGACTCATCCAGGGGTGCCCCGAGCGACCTATCCATATTCTGTCCGACGGAGACACTATCTACTCTTCCTATGCGGAAATCGCAGGCAAAATAGCACAGACTTTCAGCCAGATATCTCGATCAATAGATAACACGGCTGCTTTCTAACGGGGGATGAAAGTAAGAGAAAGTGAGCATATTGACTTTACTTCCGCAAACGACGAATTCTACAACAAGCCTTTCTCCCTTCCCGAACTACAGTATGTTATCGACCATACTCGTGAAACTTCAGCCGGGCCTGACCGAGTGTACATCAATATGATCAAACACCTTCCTGACGGCGCTCTTGAGCACCTACTAAATGTAATGAAATCAAACTTATGTAATGTATTCAAACTCGCGTAATGTTATATATTCAAACTCATTTTTTTCGACTAATGACGGGAATCCGTGATTATCCCGATACCGAAACCCGGAAACAGCCACAGCAACCCACGGAACTACCGACCCATTGCCTTTACCAGCGTTCTTTGTAAGACTATGGAAAGAATGATGACCTCGCGCCTAGTTGACTACCCTGAAATGCACGCAGGCTTCCACAAAAATCCAGTACGGAGGCCGTTAACACCACTTCACAACGGACCACCTCGTACGACTAGAAACTGACATTCAACAGGCTTTCGTTCGAAAAAAACATGTGTCCGTTTTTTTTTGACGTTGAAAAAGCATACGACACCACTTGGAGATCTGGTATCATAAAGGATCTACACCGCAAAGGCTTGAGAGGCCGCCTACCACGTTTTATCCACAGATTTTTGCCAAACCGCACCACCCGGGTCAAGGTAGGCGACACTCAGTCGCCTTCGCATCCGCAAGAAATGAGCTTCCCCCAGGGAAACGTCCTCTGTGTCACCCTTTTTATCCTCAAAATCGATCAGCTAGCCGACATTCTTCCACGTGACGGAAGACTTTCATCACCATACGTCCATCACCCACAAATAAGCTACAGACACACTAGCCTTCTAACAATTCAACATGAACTGCAAAAGTGCCTAAACCTAGTCGCGTTAATACTTTCCGTTCCCGTACGCACCAGTTTGCGTACGGAAACGAAGGTGTACGAACCTACCTGAGTCGATGATGTTCGTGCCCTACGGGGGAGTCTATGATGACTCGCGTTGAGGCTCTGGTGGAAATGAGGCTTAAATCAAATCAAGCTAGAGGACGCCTTTCTTACCCCGAAGCCAAGAGGCAAGTAACTTCTAAATTTATCTGCTCGCTTGCTAGCTTTGCTGCAGTAACTGCGGGGATACCTATAACCAGAGCCACTCCTAACCTACAACACGATGCTCTTTTCCCTCCTCGAGATCGGGGAAGCCAGCGACGACAGTCTTTTGCACTGTCCGGTAACTCGGAAATTTTATCCCCACTTCCACTTCGCCCCGTCCCTCACTTGCTGATCGACGAGCAATGAAAAATCGGAGTCGTAGACCTTAATCTGGACGAGGATCTGCCACCTCAGCGCACTTCTCGGCAGCCACACATTATGAAAGCCCGTGATCTGTCACCAACGGCCAAACCCGCCTTACTTCAAGCGCAACCAAGTTTTTCCTTGGTAGCCGCGCTGGCGAGCCAGGTTACTCCTCAAACAACCAAATGTCTCTGGTGCGCTCATTAGGGCACCCCCCCCCCCTAGGCATCTGTTAGGTTCACGGGCCGCACGGAGTCACGGCCCAACCGGGGGGGGGTGAACACCCTTATTTCCCTTCAGACTCCCCTCTTCTTCACCCTTTACTATCTCTCCTTTTCTCCCCCATCCTGATTTGCTTGACTTTTTATTTACCTCATTTGCATCTTATGTTTAGTTCAAATTTCCTTAAACTTGTCTCAGACTCCTTCTTAACAACTCTCCTAATAGTCGCTGCACACAAACATACACATGCACGCACACACATACACATGCACGCACACACAGACACAC
>SDVV010000887.1:0-28199 GCA_016164225.1 Gammarus roeselii | reverse complement strand
CTGCTGACGGTCGTGGTGTTGCTGCTGGCGGTCGTGGTGTTGCTGCTGGCGGTCGTGGTGTTGCTGCTGGCGGTCGTGGTGTCGCTGCTGGCGGTTGCGATGTTGCTGCTGGCGGTCGTGGTGTTGCTGCTGGCGGTCGTGGTGTTGCTGCTGACGGTCGTGGTGTTGCTGGCGGTCGTGGGGGTAAGGGTTTGCGCGGTGGTTCCGGTGAGCGCGGCGTTGCTGAAGTGCGGGGGGGGCTCTGGTGGTCGTGGCGTTGGTGGTGCTGTTGGACGTGGCGTTGGTGGTGCTGTTGGACGTGGCGTTGGTGGTGCTGTTGGACGTGGCGACGAGGTTGCTGGCGACGCTTTGTCCGGTTTTGATGGTCCTGTTGCTTGAGGGGACAAGGTGCATCATTTTACTTTGAAGTTTGAACAGGTAAATGTAAATTCTCTAATAAACTAGATGTATTGCTCGATTGATATGGTCGGGTGCTGCAACTTGGATGTTGTAGCTGTGAGCTGAACTTGGCTCACTGCTCTGGTTCCTTCATCCTTCATTTTGGTGGAGGGTTTTGATGATGTGAGGGGTGATACTGATGGCGCTGTTCGCAAGCATGGTGTTCGCTTGCGTGAAGAGAGGGGTTCGTTTTGTTGAACACAACCTTGAGTGCCCTAATGTTGCTGCCATTCACTTCCTGGATGTTGATGTCAGGGTGTTGGCTGTCTACCATCCCCCATCTTATGATGAGGCTTGCAATTCTCGGCTCATCAAGCTGATCTTGACCTTTTATGCTGACCGCGAGGTGGTAATTTAGGGCAACTTCAACTTGCCCTCCTTGGCTTGGCCTTTGGCGAATGTTCTTGATCTTTATGTACGCCCAGTGGATATGTCTTTTTTGGACTGTTTCTCTGTTGGTCTGACACGTGAGTGACTGAGACCACGTTTCTTGCAGGTGGTTCCATTTTGGACTTTTTCCTTACATTCGAGTTGAACAGGGTGGGCAGTGTTGAGGTGCTCTCCCCATTTTGTCTCATTGTATGCACTCTCCTGTTGTATGGGACTATTTTTTCCATATGGAACTGGAGCAAGATGTTGACTTTTTTCAGAGAGGAAGGTACCTCTGGCATAGGTGAAATTATGATGCCAGATTGGAGTCCCTGTTTGATATTGATTGGCAGTTGGAATTCATGTTCTTGTTGGTCAACAGTGGTTTTATGCACCTGGTGTCCATTCTGATGGGGTTGGTTGATCTACATGTCCCAGTTCACAGTGGAGCCCAGTCCGTGCCATGGTCTGTTCATCCACCTCGGCGGTTGATGCGAGAGAGATCTCTTGCCTGGCAGGACTTCAAGTGCGGAAAGCCTTCTTCGGTAGAGGGAATCCTCGTTCTGTACTGGCAATGGGCGTATTTAACGCCTTGAACCAACAGTGTAGAACCTTTGCCATCCAGAGTCTTGTCAGTATGAGGCGCATCTCATGGATCGGTTTTGCGAGTGTCTTAAGCTCTTTCGCTCATACATCCGCAATAAAAAAAAACGTTGTTTGTCCATTGGTCCTCTTTTTGCTGGTGGTGGCGAGTATGTTGACTGCCCCCAGGTCATGAGTGAAACTTTTGCTGATGCATTTGCTTCCATTTTTGTTGTTGATGCTCCTCCTAATCCAGCTCCCAACCAGGTTTTTCATGGAGAGATGCCTGATCCAGTTATCTTAGCGTGTTGTTGGTTCTAGACGCTTCGTCGGCAATGGGGCATGATGGCTTACACCCAAAGCTTCTGAAGAATTGTGCGGGTGTACTGTTGGGGCTTTCATTAATTCTATTTCCAATGTCATTACTTTGTGGAGTTCTTTTAGACTTGTGAAGAGTCAATTGTGATCCCCCTGTTCAAGGGTAAGTGAAGGTATGATCCTCTGAACTGACGCTCTGTCAGTCTGACCTCTGTGTGCTGCAAGATTTTGGAAAAGATTAATGTTTCCGGTCTGGTCGAGTTTCTTGCGAGTAATGAGATTCTCTCCCCTCAAGTTTGGATTCCGGAAATTTCGGTCTGCTGGGGATCAGATTCTCTTGGCTTATTTGGATGTTTCAGACTGGGTGGATGATGGCTTCGTTGTGGATGTTGTGCTGCTGGATTTTTTCAAAAGCATTCGATGTGGTTTCTCATGATGTGTTAATTCACAAGCTGGGGAGGGAGGTGGGAGTTGGGCCAGTTTAGCTTGGGTGGACTCGTTCGTTTTTGGCTGGTCTTTCTTTGAGGGTTGCCCTTGGTGGGTGCTGTAGTGAGTCGTGAGGTGGTTAGTGGTGTGCCGAAGGGTTATGTGCTCGGCCCTGTGCTATTTCTGATCTACGTTAATCCCATCACAAATGGAGTGCTGTGTTCTTTAAAGGCATTTGCTGACAACTACAAGCTATGCCTTCAGTACAGGAGGGTGAAGGGGTTTGCAGTTTCTGGTGTGTCATATGTGCAGTCAGATTTGGATATAGTTAGCGCAGTTGCTTTGTCTTGGAACTTGAGGCTAAACTCAGAGGAGTGTGTGGGATTCCATTAAAGTTTGTTCAATCCCACAGGGACCTTGGTGTGGTGGTTGATGTAAAACTGAAATTCCAACATTATGTCAGAGAGGT
Organism: Gammarus roeselii; assembly: GCA_016164225.1. NCBI lineage: Eukaryota > Metazoa > Arthropoda > Malacostraca > Amphipoda > Gammaridae > Gammarus > Gammarus roeselii. The sequence continues at coordinate 25,597 of SDVV010000887.1, read as the reverse complement.
GGTGGGTAAGGCTTCAGGATTGGCCGACCGCCTGCTGAGATCCACCGTTTGCCGTAGTCCTCACTTCATGGTGTCCCTCTTTGTGATGCACATCAGTCCTCTCATAGATTATTGTTCGTCGGTGTGGAATGTGGGTTTTCTTGGGGATTTGAGATTGCTCGAGTCGGTGCAGAGGAGATGGACAAGAAGTGTGGATGGTCTGGCCAAGTTGGATTACTTTTCCAGACTGAAGCAGCTTGGCCTATTTTCTATATGAGGAAGTTTTTTCAGGGCGGACCTTATTAAATACTGGAGGGTCATCTGCAAGTTGGATGGTGGCGCCGACCTCGGGGGTATTTTTCGGAGAGCTCCTGATGCGAGAACATGAGGCCATCACAATAAGCTTCTGATGCCGGCTAGTAATGCAGACATCAAAAAAGAGATTCTTAGGAGCAATATGCATTCAGTTGTGGAACAGCCTTCCAAGTTTTGTGGTGGAGTCAGATTCCCTGGCTGCATTCAAGGGGTTGCTTGCAGAGTTTCTGGGTGATGTTCTGTTTGAGTTTGTTCAAGTCGGGGGATGTTCTTCTGTAACATGTTGGCATCCTAGATTTGGATCTACCAGCTGGATGCACCACCTCCTCCCCCCCCCCCTTTTTTTGTATATATGCATATATTGCTGTGATGCTGGAGTGGTGGGTTGTGGTGTGTGTGTGTGTGTGTGTGTTTGTGTTTGTGTGTGTGTGTGTGTGTGTGGGTATGTGTGTGTATGGGTGGATACATGTGTGCGTGTGAGTGGGAATGTATGGGTGTGAGTGTGTTTGTGTGACTGTCTTGATGTGTTGGTTCTTCATATGCTTCTTTGTTGTACAGTGTGCTGTTCTATAATCTATTCATTAATTTTTTTGTCATCCATACGGATGGTTCATGGGATAGCTAATGGTGCGCACTAGTCCCAGTTCCTATACCTGTGCTAGCATAGCTGTTCTCAATATTATACTGGCGCGCATGGCTGTGCTGGCCTCCCCCGGCTCTGCTGCTCCTAACTTGCTTGTTGCGTTGCTGGAGTCACAAGGAGTCACAAGGAACTAGAGATCCAAAGAGGCAATCTCTGCCCATCCTTCAATTTGCATTGAAGTGAACCTCCCAGAGTCCCCCACTCCCGTGTGTAACTCTACCCAGTCACACAGACCCCAAAAAGGCATTTTTGTGCTGCAGAGCATCCCCTTGGTTCTGTAACCATCGTGGGACCTCATCTCTCCACCCCCCCCCACCCTGATGTTGAACGGGTGGGGAACATTGTAGCGGGAGGCCTTTAAATAGGCTGTCCCGTATATTAGGGCAGGGCTCTCTCCTGTTGCACTGCGCTGGCGCTCGGTTCACTGTATCGTCGGGCGACACAGCTTGGCCTCTCTCACCATGGGAGGTACTCTCTAGTCGGCCTATTGCCTGACCCTTTCTCTCCGATGTGTTGTGTGGGGCTGGTGTGGTGGTCGTAACTTTGAATGCTGACTTTTCTGGGGTAGCACAGGGGGTTAACTGTTTGACCCATGTGTGCTGCACTTCCAAGGCTGTTCTCACTATCTCCCCAACCGGGTTTGAGATGCCAGTGGGGCGTTAGGGTCTGCTACACAGTGCAGATTTTGCTAGCTGCACCCTGCCCCTTTAGCTCTCCAGTCAGTCCTAAATGCCTTAGCTACTATCACTGATAGTTGAGTTCAAGGAGGATCCGGTCTAGCCTACGCTTGAAAGTCTACACTGATTCGTTTGCAGTCACTGCCGGGGGAAGTCTATTCCAGAAGTTGATGATTTTGTGGGTCATCAGGTCACAGCAGGGTCGGGTGTTGAATTTCTTTGATTGGAGTTTCAACCAGTGATTCCTGGTGGGGTGGTCATTTAGCGTGAAGAGGTTTCTGTACTCTTTTGTTATTGAAGCCTTTCAGGATTTTAAAGGTTTCAATTAGCTGTCCTCAAAGCCTACACTTTTTGAGGGTGAAGAGATTCAGTTCCCTTCATCTTCTCTGATACCTCATGTGTCTGATAGATGAGATCATCTTCGTTGCCCTAGCCTGCACCTTTTCCAGTCTCTTGATGTCTTGGATCAGGGTGGGAGACCAGAATTGGACACCATACTCCAATAGTGGTCTAACTAGGGTATTGTACAGGGTTAGGATTATCTCCTTGTCCCTGTACCAGGATTGCCTCCCGATGTATTCGAGGACTTTGTTGGCTTTCTTCTCGACTTCAGCGCACTGCCTGGAGAATTTCAGGTCAACGCTGATGTAGACTCCAAGATATTTTTCTAGGTTGGTGGTCGGGATCTGATTGCCCAATAGGAAGTAGTTCGCCGCTCCGTTTGCTCTGCTGATGTGCATAACTGTGCACTTGTCCATGTTGAGTGGCATCTGCTATGCCTCGGACCTTCCCCCAATTCTGTCAAAATCCTGCTGCAGGTACTCAACAGCTGTGGGGTTTGCGGCGTTTGCTCCTAGTTAGTTGTTGTCTCTGCAATCGTAGTTGTCAGAGTTCCTTGGTGCGTATTAAGTGGGCCGATGGAAGCTTTGATGGGTTTTCTGCTCTTTACGTGGCTGAAGAATTCTTTCGGGTTGCGTTTGCAGGTAGCTGTAACTCGGCGTTCTTCGTTGTGTTAGGCTACTCTAATTTGCCTCTTCACCACTCAACATTGTTCCCTGTGTTTGCTCCGCAATCGGTCCGAAGGGTTTTGCTTCCAGCGCCTGTATGCACGGTCTTTGGTGGACATGACTGCTTGGATTCCTCTGTTTAATCACTTAGGATGCGGCTTTTGGTCTGCTCGCACTTCCTTGATTGGGATGCAACCTTCCTGGACGACCAGGAACTTGGTCTTGAAATCTGCCTAAGATGCCTCAACTGATTCCAGCCTGATGGGTTGGAGGTTGCTGAGGTCCCTTTTAAACTTAACGAAGTCTGCTCGTCGGATGTTGAGCCTTTGTTTTGCGTTGGGAATTGTTTGGTTTGTTGGCATGTGCATGACGCACCTGACCATATTATGGTCACTGGTGCCCAAGGGTTCACCTACAGTAACCTGAGTAACCAGGTTTTCTTCCATAGCAAAGATTAGGTCTAGGAAGCTGTTTACCCAGGTGGGTTTGTCAACCAGTTGTTCCAGAAAGTTATTGTTGGCGAAGTCGACTAATCTGTTCCGCCCTACGTCTGCCGTTCGGTTTTCCCAGACAACGTTGCAGTTAAAGTCCCTCATAATTACTGCTACCCTGTTATGGATCAGCTGTGTGAGGAGCTCGTAGAAGGATTGGTCGCTATCCGCCGTTTGGTGGGGTGGCCGGTACACGAGAAGTACGTGTAGCTTTCTGGCTGTGCCTTCGATTTTGATACATATGACCTCATGTGGGGTGTCAATGGCACGGCGAGTGGCTCTGAGGTGGTTTCGCACATAGTTTGCGACACCTCCTCCCCGTCTGGCCTGACGGTCTCTTTTGAAAAGGTTATACCCTTCAAGTTCGAACTCGCCTTCGAAATCGTTTCCTTCTGTCTGGATCCAGGTTTCCGTGATGCCTATAATATCATGCATCTCAGAAGCAACAAGGCAGCGGAATTCTGCTTGCTAGTTCCTGATCGATCTAGCGTTCAGAAATAGCATCCGGAGGCCATCTATGTTGTTCTCGGCTCTTCAGATGCGTTCTCGTTTCTCGAATGTTGTGGTGGCTGTTCACCTCTCCTGGGGGTGATGGGGGAGGTTGAGGATCCGAGCCGTTTCCCTCGTCATCACTCCGACTGTCACTGTCAGTCTCGGAGTCTGGAGCCGATGTCGTGCTCAGATCTGGCCAGTGCGGTGTTGTTAGCGGCCCCCGCGGAGTTTGTTGGGGGCCGCAGGGTTGGGTGTTGAATCTCTCAGGTTGGAGTTTCAGCCCGTGATTCCTGGTGAGGTGGTCATTTAGCGTGAAGAGGATTCCGTACTCTACGTTATTGAAGCCTTTCAGGATTTCAAAGGTTTCAATTAGTTGTCCTCAAAGCCTACGCTTTTCGAGGGTGAAGAGATCCAGTTCCCTTAATCTTCTCTGATACCTCATGTGTCTGATAGATGAGATCATCTTCGTTGCCCTAGCCTGCACCTTTTCCAGTCTCTTGATGTCTTGGATCAGGGTGGGAGACCAGAATTGGACGGCATAATCCAATAGTGGTCTAACTAGGGTATTGTACAGGGTTAGGATTATGTCCCTGTACCTGAATTGCCTTCCGATGTATCCAGAACTTTGTTGGCTCTTTCCTCGACTTCAGCGCACTGCCTGGAGAATTTCAGGTCAGCGATGATGTGCACTCTTAAATCTTTTTCTAGGTTGGTGGTCGGGATCTGGCTGCCCAGTAAGGAGTAGTTCGCCGATTCGTTTGTTCTGCTGATGTGCATAACTGTGCACTTGTCCGTGTTGGAAGGCATCTGCCATGCCTCGGACCATTCCCCGATTCTGTCAAGATCCTGCTGCAGGTACTTGACAGCTGTGGGGTTTGCGGCGTTTGCTCCTAGTTTGGTGTTGTCAGCAAATTTTGATATCTAGCTGACGAGGCCTGCGACTAGGTCATTTATGTAAATGAGGAACAGGAGTGGGCCTAGGACTGATCCTTGAGGGACCAAGCTTCTAACCGGGGCCCACGGTGAGCTTTCACCGTTGATCACCACTCTCTGCCTCCTATCTGAGAACCAGGGCTCTATCCATTCCCAGATTCTTCCCACAACTCCAAGAGATCTCAGCTTGGTGAGGAGTCTCTTGTGAGGGACATTATCGAATGCCTTCTTGAAGTCAAGGTACAGGATATCGATGGCCCTCGAGTCGTCGTAGATGGAGATCATGTGGTGGAAGAATTTCAACAGGTTGGTCAGGCATGCTCTCTTACATCAAAAACCGTGCTGACTGTTCCATAGGAGATTGTTCGTCTCCAGATGGTTGACGATTTGATCTGCAATAATGGACTCCAACATTTTGCCCACGACTGATGTGAGGCTGATGGGCCTGTAGTTTCCCGGGAGATTTTTCGGCCCCTTCTTGTGGATAAGGGTGACGTCGGCTATCTTCATGTCCTCGGGAACCGCCCCCTCTTCCAGTGATTAGTTAAATAGCACCAGGAGATGGGGGCAATTTCATCCGAGAAATCCATTATTACTCTCGGGAGGAACCCGTCGGAGCCTGCAGATTTGTTTGCTTTCAGTTTCTTCATTTTGCCTACTATCTCTGCGGCTGTGGATTGGATGTCCTCCAAGGGTTGCATCCCCTGGTACCTAATGGAGGGTTCCGGGATTGCATCTTTACTCTCTTCCGTGAACACGCTAACGAAGTAGTTGTTAAGTGCCTCCGCTATCTCCGTATTTGTAGTTGTCAGAATTCCTTGGTCCGTGGTTAGTGGGCCGATGGAAGCTCTGATGGGTTTCCTGCTGTTAACGTGGCTAAAGAACTCTTTCGGGTTGCGTTTGCAGGTGGCTGCAACTCGGCGTTCTTCGTTGTGTTGGGCTACTTTGATTAGCCTCTTTACCACTCTACATTGTTCCCTGTGTTCGTTCCGCAATCGGTCCGAAGGGTTTTGTTTCCAGCGCCTGTATGCACGGTCTTTCGTAGACATGGCTGCTTGGATTCCTCTCTTGAACCATTCTGGATGTGGCTTTTGGTCGGCTCGCACTTCCTTGGTTGGGATGCAGCCTTCCTGGACCACCAGGAATTTGGTCTTGAAATCTGTCCAGGATGCTTCAACTGATTCCAACCTAGTGGGTTGGAGATTGCCGAGGTCCCTTTTAAACTTGAAGTCCGCTCGTCAAAAGTTGAGCGTTCGTTTAGCGTTGGGAAATGCTTGATTTGTTGGCACGCGGATGACGCACCTGACCATATTATGGTCACTGGTGCCCAGGGGTTCACCTACAGTAACCTGGGTAACCAGGTTTTCTTCCGTAGCAAAGATTAGGTCTAGGAAGCTGTTTTCCCTGGTGGGTTTGTCAACCACTTGTTCCAGAAAGTTGTCGTTGGCGAAGTCGGCTAGTCTGTTCCCCTCTACGTCTGCCGTTCGGTTTTCCCTGACAACGTTGCAGTTAAAGTCCCCAATAATCACTGCTACCCTGTTATGGATCCTCCCCCTCTGGCCTGATGGTCTCTATTGGAAAGATTATACCTTTCAAGTTCAAACTCGCCTTCGAAATAGTTTCCTTCTGTCTGGATCCAGGTTTCCGTGATGCCTACTATGTCAGGCATCTCAGAAGCAACAAGGCAGCGAAATTCTGCTTGCTTGTTCCTGATTGATCTAGCGTTCAGAAGTAGCATCCGAAGGCCATCTATGTTGTTCACGGCCCTTCGGATGCGTTCTCGTTTCCCGGATGTGGTGGTGGCTGTTCACCTCTCCTGGGGGGTGATGGGGGAGGTCGAGGGTCCGGGTCGTTTCCCTCGTCAGCATTCCGACTGTCACTGTCAGTCTCGGAGTCTTCTCTGCGGTTGCCACGCGCGCCAGCTTCGGTCCCGCTGTCGCTCGATTCAGCACCGTTGCTGTTCGCCGGGTCAGGTTGATTTGCCTGGTCCCCGTCGTCAATGGCTCCCTCCGCAGGGACGGTTCCTTCGATAATCGTCTGCTCCAGATGGATTATCGTTTCACCATCGGGGGGTTTCAGTGTCTGTGTCTGAGCTGGTGGTGGTGTCTCTTCCACTGGTGTGTGTACTACCTTCGCCTGAGCTCGTGGAGCTGATGTCGTGCTCAGATCTGGCCAGTGCGGTGTTGTTGGCGGCCCCCATAGAGTTTGTTGGGGGCGCTTTGTTTTCCAGTTTTTGTGCTGGGGAGGTTTTGGACTCTGTCTCCGTGTCCGAGGAGTCGGTGGATCTGTCAGGGGCGGGAGAGGGTTTCTTCTTCTTCCTTTTCCTCCTTCTCTTCCTCCGCCCGCTACCCTCTGTGTGTGGGTCTGTTGAGGGGGTTTCTCCATCGCTAGGATGTGAGCGTGGGGGGGGGTGCAGGTGTTTGTGGGACTCCTCGTTTAGCGGGTTGCCCGAGGTCTTTATAGAGCCTCGTGTTCATCAGGTCAGCCAGTTGGCGTGATCCTGCTGCGTTGAGGTGGACTTCATCCTTCCTGTAGAGCGCCCTCTTGTTCAGGAAGTTGCTCCAAGGGTCGATGAATCTCACCCCTTCTGTGTTGCACAGTGCCTTCAGTCTTCTGTTCAGGGCGATGGCTTTGCTGTGCGCCTCTTTCGAGATTCTGAGGCGGGGGACAAGGCCAATGATGATGCCTTTGGTGCTTTTCTCTTTTACTGTATTAATTAGAGCCTTGGAGTTGGCCATGAAGGGTTCGGTGAGGCCGGATCGCCCCCTCCGCAGGAAGAGGTCGTTTCCTCCTGCTAATACAATAATCAAGCTGTGTTTGTCGGTGGTCATGCTTGACACTGCCGCTCTGGTACGGGAGAGGTTCGCACCTGGGATCGCTTTCGCAATCCGGTTCAGGGGATTTTGCTTGGTGAAGTAGTTTCTAAGTCCTCCCACTAGCGAGTCTCCACCAAGGTTGTTGGTCAGCGCGTTGTGGCTGCTGCAGTTTTTTGGCCATTTCTTTTTCTTGGCACTGGTAGTTTGGGTATTTGGCTCATCTAGAGCTCTGTACCCGTTTTGGGTTGGCAGGCGTAATTCTGGGTTTGCAGCCGGCTGAGCTCTTGATCTGTTTGAGACCAATGTGAAGCCAGTAGAGTTTTTCCAGTTTCTCTTCTGGTTTCCTCCGTCTCTGGGGGGTAGAGGTGGTGTTGTTCCACCAGGGTGGCCTTGCTTGGCTCACGTTTGGTTGAGGTCGGGGGCCTCCTTTTTGCTGTCGGTGGCCTCCGTGTCCTCCCGGTAGTCCTACTGGATAGGTCCCTGGTGGTTCAGTTTTGCTGGAGTCGCTCTGCATTTTTGCCTTCGTTGCCCTTTAGCCGCTCTTCCTCCTCTTTGGATGTTGGGTCCTCTGCTGTTTCCCTTCTCTTCCAGAGAAGGCCAGCCTGGGACCTGTTTCTGTTGTTAGAGTTATTGTTGAGGCTGTTGTTGTTGAGGCTGGTGTCCCTGCTTGGTGTTTGAGGGGCCTCTGCTACTATGGGAGGGATCCTCTCTACTGGGGGGGGGGGGGAAACTCCGCTGCTTTTACCACCTGCAGCTTTGTGAGGTCATTCTGGAGTTCCTTCACCAGCCTCTCTAATTCCCTGAGCTTTGTCTCTGTTGCTGCATGGTTTTGCTGTGGGGCTCTGGGAATGCTTTGCAGGGTGGCCTTGAGGTTTTGCAGTTTCTGTTTAGGGTTCTGGTTTTCCTTTTTCAGTTTTTGGTTCTGCATTTTTAACATGCAGAAGCGGCATGTGCTTCTTGCTCCCAGCTTTGCGTAACATGCCTCTTTGAAGTCCGTGCACCATTTTTGCGTGCCACAAACAGAGCATTGATGCTTTGTTTTGGCTGGGCCGGACTGCGTTTGAGGAAGTTGGCACTTTTGCTTCCACTCTAACTGTTGTTGCTGTTGTTTGAGTATTCCTGATCCTGATCCTTCAACTTGATCGTGTGGTAGTGTCTGAGGCGTACAAGGTGCTGGTGTCGCTATCCTCTTTAGGCCGTTTCTGTGCCTTGCCTCTCCTGGTTTGTTTTACTTCCAATTCTGCTTTTTTCACTGGCTTTGCAGACATCTTACTTTCTTTTTGGTGCGCTGAACTTTGTGCTGGACTTTTCTGTCGCTCTTTATCGTTCATTTGTTTCGTCGTCACCATATTATAGTTCACAAGGGTTTGTTTTTTGGAAGCCCGGGAGCGGTGGCCTCCTGAAAGGGTCCCCAGTTCTCTCACCATGTCATCCCTCTGCTTGGGAGTTTTCATCATAGTTTGCCTCCAGTGACCCAGGTCCATGGACCCTAGCACCTACTACCTGCCGAAAAGATCTCTCCAGAGGCCGGGCGACTCGAATCGTGGAATCTGCTCCCAACAGGGGACTCGCTTCAAATGCAGGTGACTGTAGATCTTACGCCGCATTGGTCACTTGTCTAAGGGTTTTCCACTCGAGGGAATGCAAGGCACTGGGGCTCTTAATTTTAACTAGTTCCTTTGCAGAGGGTTGATTCTTGGGTTTTTTGAACATTCCCTAGAGGCTTGATCGTTGGGTTTTGTAGCCAGGACACTGCAAGGTGGAGAAGCGCCCTTGTCTTCCTCATCTCCACCTTTATATTTACACCCGATCTGAGATGTGGGGCTGTGGACGTTCAGACATTACGCATACAGGACAGAGTACCGGGATAATAGTACTTGTCCATTCATGCGCTTCCCAGGCGCCCCGAATCTCTAGAAGTCTTGGTCTCTTACAACCACATTCGAAAGGAGGCATTATTTATAGAGGTTCCAAAGCCTCTTTTTTTTTTTTTTTTTTTTTTTTTTCAGTATCATTGTTCTTTCATTACTATTTTATATGTATATATATCATGTATATATACTTTTTATTCACATTTTTTTGTGTAGTTGTCTACAGGGTACGTTTGTTGGAGCGTCAATATCCTAGTGCCACGTTGGAGGAGGAGGGAGGCTCAACAGCACAGTTCCTTAGCAGATGTGGATGGAGGCCACCTGGACCCACACTGGAACTGGGATCATGAGCGGAGAGGACACGTTGGACCCCCAACTAAGGAAAATCAACATCCGCCAAGCATCTCGCAAAGAACTGGAAAGGGGCTAGGTGGGTTGGAACTGCACTCACCTTTGTATCTCACCTTTGCAGCCCCCCACAGCTCAGCTAACTGGGCAGGCAGGCATGGAAGGCAGTACACTTCAGCGCGCCAGCAATCAAAATGAACAGCACGGTACAAGTACTGCAGCAGGACGCTGGTCGGAATGGGCTCAATAGGTCCAGAGAAAACAAAACAATGATGACAGTCAACAACTGCACACAACTGTCAACAACAAACAAAGCCATAATATCACATCAAATTTAGTCTAGCAAAACTCATACAACACTGCCCCCAATTCCTTTGCCAGGGCCCTCTTGAAGCCGCAAGTGAATCACACTGCACCACATCAGCGGGTAGCCGGTTCCAAATCTGCACACAGCGAGAATAAAACAATCTCCGTTTATAGTCCGTCTGACAGTGAGGAACCACCAGCTTGGAAGGATGCCCACGCGTGCCAACATCGGGAGCTCTCTCAAACAGAGCAGACAAACCTGTATCAACAGAACAATGAAAAATCTTACAACACTTCACAAGATCAGAACGCAACAACCTCCCCCTCACAGAAAACAACTGCATTGCTTTGAGCCCCTCACCTTAGTCCACTCCACCCAGCCCATCACTAACAAAGACTCCCGAAAAAGAAGTAGCAAAGACTTTGCACATCTTACTAGGATCCTGCACTATCTCACCTGTTGGCACGCGGAGAGGACCCACAGCTGGACAACCAATCTTTTTATTTCTCACATAAGCATGAAATAGCTTATGGTTATCAGGCCTGTTTGGTAAATTAGACTGGTAATTCTTCCTGGCGTCAATGGAAAATTTTCTTTAGTGCTTATTCAGCTCACTAAATATGTGTAATCTCTCAAGAGCACTGGCTGAGTTGCAACCCTCTGACCCGCTTGTATGCAAGCCATGCCTCATATCTCTCTTGAGCAAGAGCAGGGGAGGCCCTCATAGCCCATGGTGGGCCAGAACAAAAAGGCATGTAAGGTATGAACTAATCAATGAGGGACAACATGACCAACTGAAGAAAGGAAAAATCTTCACACACTGAAGAAAAGCTAAATTCTAGCCCCCAGTCAATCTGGGACAAAGCGTCCATATTTCAGGCATAATACCCCTTGTGCCATATACGTCTCTACCCACAGCCACGCACTCCAGCAACTCCCCACTGAAGATATACTCCAACACAACAGGAGAATGCTGGCAGCAAGGCAGCGGCAGCAACACAAACACCTCACCAACACGATCATCCTCAGATGTAAGAAGAAGATCCAGTATATTGTCAGAGAGTAGAAAAGAAGGCTCTCTCACCCACTGCAAAAGTCCAAGAGATGAGAAACAGTCTAAAAATTGCATGTCAATTGGCCTGATGTAGCCACCAATAAGGTCCAAGGACCAGTCAATTGGTGTAAGTTAAATCGCCTGCAATGATCATATCCTTGCCAGGGCAAAAATTCAGTAAGAAGTTCATCAAGCCGATATTTTCTAAAATTGTATAAGAAGGAGGCTGATAAACAGCCATAATCCACAAGTCAAAATCAATTTGGTGCATAACTACAATATTAGGAATGGGCACCTCAAACCCCAAAAATGCAATGTCCTTATGCAGATACAGCAGCGATTCATGCTTCCAAGCTGTTCCATCTGTGTCTCCCCTGACAGAACTGTAATCAGCAATGTCGACAAAGGATGATGCAACAGTAGGCAACAACCAGGTCTGACTAACAGCCAACACATGAATAACCTGCTTCATAAGTAAATTTGAGATAAAATCAACTTTATTAGCTAGTGAGTCAAGGTTTACATGGCCAAGCTTTAAAAATTTAAATCACTTAAAAAACTGATGGAGCTCAGCGCAGGAGAAAATTCTGATCATTTGACCCAGTGGCCCCACCAACCCGATTAAGAGCACCACCATCACCCCAGCCAGTCTCAGCAACACCACAACTGGTGGCAGCCTTAGAGCCACACGCAACAACAACGCAACCATCGTCATCAGAACCGCGAGCAGCCGCCGCCGGACCAGTCAAAGTAGCACTCCAACCAGCCGCAACAACACCACTACCTCCTGCAACAACACTACCAGCTGCAGCATGACCAGCTGCCGCAGCACTACGACCAACTGCATGCTTGATTAAAGCCTGTTAGTTTGATTTGGGGCAATATTTGTGTTTTCCATCTATTCATTTCATATGTATATAATATCTATAGGAATAGTATGGTACAATACTTTGGTAGTTGGTGGGTCAATGTATATATTTTTTAGGATGCAGTAGCTTTGTTATGAGAATCTATCTACCCCATAACGCATTATCCAGTTTAGAACCAGATATATCGGTGACACCATGAACCGCATGTTCTAAAGTGGACTGTTATCAAGCACATATTGACTGTTTGGGTAGTCATATCTCTATTTCCTTTGTATAGCAAGTATCAGTTAACCTATAGCAAAAGTAGCTGAAAGATATGGATCTATTGTAAGTTATTATAGTGTTATGTATACTTTTGATGATTGGTTGATATATGTTGAATTTGTATTGTTGTCAGAATTTTGAAGTTATCTCCTACAATTATAGGAATTTTTAGGATATTTTAGGCTTGCATCTTCCATGTAGCACAATATTTCAGGCATAATTGGTCAGTTTTTGAATCATTGTTTTTTCATGTATATAGCTATATGACATTGTTACGATCAAGCTGTGGTTACTTTAGTTATTTAAGATTCAATTTAACCTGTTTAGGACTGAGTTGGAGAATAATTTCATCAGATTTGTAAATACTATAGAGTGTTTATGTAGAAGTATTCTACATCATTTACTATATGTTTCAGTTATGTAAATCAGTCACATTTCTTGGCAACATATTCACATTAGTTGTTTGGTTTGTAACATGCCAGTTGTTTTCATCATACATCATGGTTTTTATTGCATGTTTTGGGTATGGTAGATAATTGATCTTCTTACTTTATTATAACTTGAGCATTTTTGTATATTTCATTCAGTTTTGTCTGTACTCAGCACAGTTTCCATCTTTGATGCAAGGTATTGGCTTTTGTATACAATATTGGTATATTAGGATATATTACGCTTTCATCTGCAACGTAGAACATTATTTCTGGCGCAATTTAGTTGAATGTTGTATCATTTTAGTGTTTCTATGTATCCTTAATGCCCTGTTACAAATATTGATATGGAAAAATATGGTCATAGAAGATGATTCAATTTGTTACAAGTATGGTCTTGTTGTTAGTTTATTGTATATTAGTTGTAGGACCATACTTCAATGTTTAGGAGGAGTTAGACAAACCCCAAGGCAAAAGCTTGTGGTGTCTATGTTTATTTGTAGGAGTAGACCAATTTACTAAGATGGATACCCTGGTGTATTACAATTCTTAATGTTGAGTTGAGGATTATGTAGTTGTTTTATTATTGTTCAATGATTTTTTTCCATGATAATCATAGGCATGTATGTTTAAGAGGTCTGTACTTTAGCCCATTATCCTGTTCTCATATTCATGTTTGGTATTTATTCATTTGATTCAAGCTTTATTCACATCACATCTATCCACTTGGCTACATATTTTTACCAATCTTTAGCAAATTGTGTACTTACACATATAGCTATACATGTATTTTTTTCACTTTGTTTGTTACAAGTCCAGTAATATTGATTAGTTTGAAGTAATATTACGTTATTGCATGTTCGTAGACTGTAGAGTTCAAAAGGCTTATGTAAGCTTGCTGCATGTCAGTGATTTTTATGAGTGATAAAGCCATAGCAGATTTTTCGAATCCTTTGCAAATTTTTTGTATGGTTTTACTGTTAGAACAAGATTTTTGTGGTAATGTTGGATTTATTGCTCCTACCATTTTTGTCTATTAAAACAAATATTGAATAAAGCCACTCTTGACATTTTTACTACAGACCTGTGATGCAAGGTCTGCGGTCAACAAGATCTAGGATATAAACCATGCCTAAGGTACATAATTAGCGGAATATACATCAATGTACGACAACAAAATATCAAATATCAATGAATACAAAAAGGGCTGCCCTTCACTGCCAGATACCTTAATACCTAGGCAACCTAACCTAACAGTCAACCCAACAAATAGTTATGTATTTTCTCTCAAGTTTGATAGTTATGTATATTTTGTCATTATTTTGTGCAATGTACATATCAAATCCCTCCACACAGCACACCACATAGCTACACGCTCTGTAAGCATATGCAGGGTCGGTCACGGCATAATGTAGGCGTATACAGGGTTGATGCCCCCATATGCCACTATAATGTAGGCGTATACAGGGTTGATGCTGGCATAATGTAGATGTATACAGGGTCAATAGCAGCACATGGGCCAACACAATGCATATATATGGGGTGATGCACATACCTGTGCCAGCACCATGTAGACACATAGCTACATACATGTGCACTAATATACAGGCTTGTTCACCATCAGTAACATCTTACTTCTGATCTGTGATTTCTAATTAAACTAAACCTTGCTTTTGTTACAAGATATTTAATGTGGTTTGATTTTTCACATCATGTTAGGGTAAAAGATCTAACCATCCTATCCTAACCAAACCTATTCTAACCAATAATTATGCAGCTATTATCAATCAAGATTTATGCTTACATATGATATTCAGTCGTTGATTTATATATATGAAACATCTCCACATTGCTCTACATTTAATCCATCATTAACAGTTTGAATGAATTCCTCCAATTTTGATCTAGCAAATTTCATTCATTTTCATATGGAAACTACATCCTTTGTTTGTTATACGTATTTTTATATGACTTTATTTTTTCAACACAATTCTACATCACTTTTACATGTAATTCAGACCCCATCAAAGCCTTACCTAACCTAAACTTATGTATGGTATTCAGTCATTGATATATACATATGAAGCCCTCCACATGACTCTAAATATCACTTTAACATATAGCTATGTTATCTATTTTGTGGTCACTCAAGTCCACATTAATTAGCAGAGAGGCACCATTTTCAATCTTGGAGGGATTGATTGGTACAAATAATTCATATGTGTATCCAGTTTCACACAAACAAGTAGCCCTGTATTTATTTTTGCGTGTCACAGTACAAAGTAGTTACCATCTGTAACAATTTGCTGTAGATTCAAGATGCAAGAGACTAATGCAATTTTCATGCGTTTGTGTAGGTGTGTGTGTGTGTGTGTGTACCTACATGTACGCACAACCAACCTAACCTATCTTAACCAAGAATTCTGTACTTATATTCAACTCTTCATGATTATGTAAGATATTTCTTCCAGTGATTTATGCTCTATACATATCCACTTTGCTCTACATTTGTATCAATCATTAACAGTTCGAATACACTCTTCCAATTTTGATCTAGCATTTTTCCGTCCATTTTTTTCATAAGTATATTGTCATTGTTTGAATGTTATAGGTAATTCTTATTAGTTATTTTTTTGTGAGATTTATGTAAGAGGGTCGTTCAAAACCTCCCATGTATTGCTTTTCAAACTCTGTATTAGCCATAGGTAGACTATTATATCAAATTTCTAGTCGGGGCTCAGTGATAATACATGATGTTAGTCTTTTTATAGATTTCACTGGTCAACCTAACCAAGAATTGTGTGTCATTGTTCGAGATTTTTTGTGCTTACCAATAATATTCAGTCTTTGATTTGGGATTTTTAATACACATAAAATATCTCCACTTGTGTCTACATTTTGATTGCTCAGTTACAGTTTGAATTCACTTATTCAATTTTGATCAAGTAATGACCCTTAAGTTTTTATTTAATGTGACACAAATTTTACATCACTTTCACCTTCCTATCCCCCCAAACCTAACCCATTATAACCAGGAATTACATATTTTTCAACACAAAGTATTCATGCTTATGTGTTATTTATCAATTGATTCATGTGTATTACATATGAAGCTCTCCACCAGGTTCTTTATATCATTTACACCTAATTCTATTTTACTTTGCGGCAACTATCTGTCTATATTGTTTAGCAAATATTGCTCATTTTTAAACGTAGATTGAATGTTACAAGTAATTCATATTTGCCACCGGTTTCACACAAACGGACACACGGTCTCACACCATTTTTTTTTTTTTTTTTCATCTCCTTGCACTACACTCTCTATTGTCTTACACATATTATTTTCATATTCAACTTCATTAGCTTTAAAAACTGGACTATGACTTTGTTTGAGATGATGCCATAAATAACTTGTCAATTCATCTTTTTTCAACTTTATTTCTTATCTGCAAATTTAGTGCACACTCCCCATTCCTCCACTATTATTGAAAAAAAAAACGCCAAATCAAGCTTTACTCTATATTTCCTAAACAGTATCACAACGTTGACTATGTGTTTGTTCATGTATATGTTCAAGCATATAGCTATGTATGTGTACACAAGTTGAAAAGAAACGGTATATCCAAATTTCTAATTTTCGAGGCCTAGGCCTTACTCTAGTAGCCAATTTATCAATTCAACATACCAACTTGGCTCTGTTAACCCTCGAAAAATGCAAGCTTTTGAGGGGGAGGCTTGGTAGGCAGCATGAGGAGGTATTGGCACCCTTGTGGAGATTTAGAAGGCTCAATTTTGAGTACAGAAAATTTTCACGCCAAAGCCAGAGTCTGTAAGTGCAGAAATTAGCAGACAACTTCTCCATTAATCCGAAGATGTTTCACTCTTATATCAGAAGATGAAAGAAAGGCTGTCCTTCTGTTAGTTCTCTGAAGCTCCTGTCTGGGGAGGTTGTTGCTGGTCAGAAAGACACAAGTCAGCTGCTTGTGTATTATTTTTCATCCCTTCCCCAAAATCAGTTTTCTCCTGGAAAATTGTGTGAGATTAGCAAGACTAGGTATTTGGTTTCCCAGGTTCTGGAGAGTTTTGACTCATCTTCTGCCCCTGGACCTGATGGTATTTGCCCTCTTGTTTTGAAATCATGTTCTTGGCAACTGTCATTGACATTGTATTTAGCAAAAGTTGATCCTCCATGCTCCTTCCCACCCTGAAACCAAATTGGCCGCTAGACAATATGAAAGAATTTTCCAGAAAATACATCACATGGGACACAATATCCTGCTGCTTATTGAGTATGCTTCCTGCATATAGAACACTGGATATTGTGGGGACTGCAGGCTGCTGGAGTATGTCCAGAAGAGATGGACTAAAAACATTAATGGACACTCTGGCATGGACTAAGGTGGTCGTTTGAAGAGCCTGGATTTGTTTTCCGTTAAGGGTCGCCTTCTTAGGGTAGACCTGATCAATACTGGGAAATTTTGCATGGTAAATCAGAGGATTTGCAAACTATGCTTCCTTTGGCTACAAGAGTTGGTACTAAAGGTCTGTGCTGAAGCTGGTGTTTCCTCCTTGCTCTTCTGATGTCTGCAGAAGTCCTTCAGTGTGAGATGTGTTGGTGTGTGGAATGGCTTGCCTGCTGACATAGTGCAGTTGACAGATGTCTCTCTATAAAAAAGCTCTTGCTGATCTGATGTACGAGGAATTTACAGATTTTTGACTAGGCTGATGAAGTGCAATCCATTTGTAGAGATGTGTGTGTAAGCATGCATGTAGGCATGCATGTAGGCATGCATGTTATTTTTATGTAGTGTAGGTAGCTATAAATGTATGTGTTTCATTTTGTGACACACAGAACTGCTGTATGATCAGTTCCCTGGAGCCCAAGTTTTTTAGTTTTTTCTGCTCCATTATTTTGCCGGGCTTTTGTAGTCAGGCGTGCTGTGGCATTTGTGCCTCCTGTCATGCTCTGCACTCTGGTCTTGCTGCAGTGTGGGGTGGTCTTGAGGCAACCAGGATTTCTCACCTTGGTGGCTTCAAGACCCCCCCAGCACCCCGGGAAGGGCCGAGTGCAGGGCAAAACAGGAGACACAAATGCTACAGGACTCCAGAACTGCAAAAGCAAGGCAGATCAACGATACAGAAAAATTTGGAAATCTGTGCTTCAAGCAACTGATCATACAGCAATCTTGCTAGTTACAACACAAAATTATTTATATATACACATTCATTGCCACATACAAATAAACATACATCACCTGGAATTTGCGTTTGGTCACATACTGATTTTTAACCAGAATTTGTGTGTCAACGCTCCCGTGCCAAATAATAACTGGGAGCTTTTGGTCACATACCGATTTCTAACCAATATAGCTATAATCGAGTTTAGTCACATACTGACTATAAGCTGGTTCATATACGCCCTGTGCTGAATAGCTACCAAGTTGATTGTTGTCACATGTAGGTTGGCTAAAGGATTTACTACTGGGTGAAAGCTAACACCCAATTGAAAACATCTGACAAGGACACGTTTGTGTACGGCCCTGTGCTGAATAGCTACTGCTACTGAAACGTTTTCTGACAAGAGGAAGAAACATTTCACTGACAAGAGGAGGTGTCCTGGAGTGAAGCTCTTTTTATTGTGCTAAAACCTATTTTAATGTGAGGAAACGTTTTAATGTGGAGTTTAATGGAAAATAAATAAAATTTGAAAATCAGTTATACATAGCAAGATATATACTTGCTTTGCAGAGTGCAATGCTTGGAGTGGGATGTGTTGTGGTTGGGGGGAGGAGTGTTTTTGTGAAGGGAGACTTGTTGAGGTGTCGTGATAGGAAAGATGGAAAGATGTACAATGTCATGTACTTTACTCTTCAAGAGTAAAAGTCCACTACGTGGGATGGGGAAAGTCGTGAGGAATGGGTGGAGCTTGATTCAGGTCGCCTTGAGGAGACCGATGCCGGGAGTGTTGGTTCCGGTGCACATTTGGCAGTGGCGGAGAAATGTGGGGATGGTGATGCTTCCAGCACAAGCTCAGTGGAGTAAGTGATTCAGGCACTGGAAGAGTTCAGCAGGGGAGAAATTTCGGCCTTGGAGGTGCAGAGAAGGGCAAGTCTGGGGGGGGGAGCCACTCTTCAATGTGGTGTGACTTCTTTGCTGCAGTCTACCCCTGTGGATGCTGGTGCTTCTGAGCAACACTGTTTGCCATCGTCCCCGCCTGCGTCTGCTGTGGATCTGCTGTCCTTGCCTTTGCGGTCGGCTGCGGTGCCTGGTGGCTCTGCTGACGTGAGTGTGCAGGGTTGTGGGCGGAGTGCTGGGCCTGCTGGTGGTCTTAAGGGCAGCTGGGCTGCTGTAGCAGGCACTGGTTTGGCCTGTGGCTTTTGCCATACCAGGCTGAGTGGTCAGCCTGTTTTTTGTGGTGTTTGTTGGAGGGGTTTCCACTCAGAGACCATGTGTTTGGGTATTGAGGGGAGATTGATTGATGCTGTTCTATCAGATTTGTCGGGTGCTGTAAGGTATATCTGCTGTCACTGTCAAGGCTGCAGAGATGATTTGGAGACTGTCAACCATCTTAAGTAGTCATTTTCTCAATTGCTGGTGGCGGTCGGAGCGTTGGTGGGGCATGTTAGAGGTGTGATGGCGGGTGTGAGGAGTGGGGGCAGTTGTGAGTCTGCTCAGGAAAGTAAACTGACTGGTCGTCTGGGAGGCAGTGCCACAGATGGTTCCACTGGAGTTGGGCTGTTTAGGGCAGATGTCCTTGAGGAAGTTAGTGAGCTGAATGAGAGAAAAGTAAGTGTTCAGTTATGCTGAGAGGTTTTGGGTGTGAGACTATTGAGCTGGTGGGAGCAAAGTTTCATGATGTGTGCCATGTCTTGGGTGTCAATGTTGTTATGCCTGACTTGGTCAAGATTGGCACTATGTGTCTGTTCAGAGCAAAGGTGATCAATGATGATTCCAGGCACAACCTGCTCTCACAGGCCCCAAGGCTAACAAGCTTGGATGGTTTTAGGAGTCTTTACATCCAAAAAGACCTAACCTACAGGCAAAGAGGAGAGTTGCTGACTCGGAAGCATGCTCTTAAGGCATCAGAGGGTGACAGAGGAGAAAAGTGAATTCTTGGCGTCTGCGGAGGGACGGGGGGCTGATCCCGGTGCTGGTTGGTGTGGGCCTGTTGTTGTTTCCGGGGATTCCTCTGGTTGTGCACTGGCTGGTGATAATCAAGGCGGTGACGGTCGCGCTGGGGCAACTGCTGTGGTGAGTCGTGGTGTTAAGAGCGGTGCTGGTGACCGCGGAGGTGCTGATAGCCGGGGAGGTGTTGGTGGGGGCAGGGGGGATGCTGGCGGCCGGGGTTTTGCTGGCGGCCGGGGTGCTGCTGGCGGCCGCGGTGGTGCTGGCGGTCGCGGTGATGAAGGAGTGCGCGGTGAGGCTGGCGGCCGGAGTAGGGTTGGGAGCCGTGGTGGTGGTGGTGCTGGGGGCGGCGGTCGTGAAGCTCTGACTGGTACCCATGGCATCCCTTGTGGCCGCAGAGGCAGTGCTTCAAACTATCTAGTCTGTCTTTGCAGATGGATTTCTCCTGTCTGAGGTTGTGCTGTGTCAATTTGAATTCTGTGATGAATGAGGTCCCTTTTGTTGGTCATATGGTGCAGTGGTGGGGTATGCAGTTGGTGGGCGTGTGCAACTCGTGGTTGACTTCTTCAGTGTCCTCATCCTTTGTTGACTTGCCAGGGGTTCAGCTGGTAAGAGAGGATGTGGTGGGGGAGGTGAAGAAGCATGGAGTCTGTGTGTTGCAAACAATTTGAAGTTTGTGCCAATTGAGGTGACTTTACCCAATGTTGCTGAAATTTCCCTCCTTGATTATGATGTTCTGGTTGTGGTGGCGATATGCCCTCTCTCCTATTCAGCCAAGGAGAATGCTAAGCTGATTGAATTCTTGATAGAGTTTTGGGTTAGCAGAGAAGTTGTTGTTCTTGGGGATTTTAACTTGCCTTCATTGGATTGGTCTGCAGACATTTCTAATAATTATATCCCTTCCATTGATTCCCAGTTTCTTGATTGTTTTGTTCTTCTTGGACTCACTCAGTGGGTGAGGAAAGGTACTTTTCTTGATTTGGGTAGCATTCTTGATCTGGTGTTGACTACGGAGGAGGATCGGGTGTCTTCTGTGGCGGTTTTGCCTCCTCTTCCGGGCTGCCAACATGCCCCTGTCTCGGTGGAGTATATCTTTCAGGTGAATGATGTTGCAGGGGATCCTGGTTTGAAATCAGTTATGTGGTCTCGTGGTGATTACAGGAGCATGAGAGAGGTTTTAGAGGGTGTTGACTGGCATTATGAGTTTTTGTATGGCACGGTGGAGGAGAATTATAGTTTGTTTCAGACAATTGTCCATTCACTTGTGGACAAGTTTGTTCCCACTTGAGACTCTGCTTCACAACCAAGCTGGTTGGGGGGCCCTCCTAGGGAACTGATGACCAGTAGATCTAGAGCTTGGGCGCAGTATAAGCTTTTGAGGGGGAAGCTTGGTAGGCAGCATGAGGAGGTGTTGGCATCCTTGCAGCGATTTAGTGGGCTTAATTTTGAGGACAGAAATGTTTCACGCTACAGCCAGTGTCTGTATGAGCAGAAATTAGCAGACAACTTCTCTGTTACTCCCAAGATGTTTCACTCCTATATCAGAGGAAGAAAGAAGGGCTGTCCTTCTGTTGGTCCTCTGAAGCTTCCATCTGGTGAGGTTGTTGCTGGTCAGAGAGACATGAGTCATCTGTTTGTAGACTATTTTTTGTCTGTTTTTGTGGATGCTGATCCTGACGGCCCTTCCTTACAACAGTTTTTTCCTCAAAAAAATAATGGGATTTGTGTGACTAGACTGTTAATTTCCCAGGTTCTGGGTGGTTTAGACTCATCTCCTGCCCCGGGACCTGATGGCATTCACCCTGGTGTTTTGAAGTCATGTTCTTGGCAGCAGTCATTGCCCTTGTCTCTGATTTTTGCAAAATCATTAGGCCTGGTAGTTTTACCGGAGGCTTGGAAGGAATCTTGTGTTGTTCCTATATTCAAGTCTGGTTCAAGAAGTAACCCTCTCAATTACCAGCCTGTGAGTCTTACTTCTGTTTGCTGTAAGGTGCTGGAGTGGGTTATTGTGTCCTACTTGGTGTATTTTCTGGAAGATTCTGGCATTTTGTCCGAGGGTGAATTTGGTTTCAGGGTGGGAAGAAGCACTGAAGACCAACTTCTGCTTACTTATGGGGAGGTTGCTGATCGGGTAGATGAAGGATTGGTTGTTGATGTGGTCTTTCTGGATTTCTCTAAAGCGTTCAATGTGGTCAGTTACTTGGTTTTGTTGGACAAACTGAGATGTGTGGGTATTCCGGATGGACTGTTAGATTGGATTTGTAATTTTCTGATAGGGAGGCGGATGTGTGTTTCTGTGGGAGAGTTGTCAGTGACTTCCATGTTGTGACAAGTGGTGCGCCCCAGTGTTCTGTGCTGGGTCCGCTCTCATTCCTGCTATATGTCAATCACGTTTGGTTTGTGAGTGGAAGGCCTTTGCTGACGACTTCAAACTTTATTCAAGTTTCCCCCGCAATGTACAAGCTGTTAGCCTGGGTGTGTCTTCCTTGCAGAGGGATCTGAATTTGGTGCAGTCTGTGTCGTTGTCATGGAATCTTTTGTTGAACATTGACAAGTGTGTCTTTATGCGTTCTTGCAGGGGCTGTCTTGAATTGGAGCAGATTGATGATAGAACTGCTTATTATTTGAATGGTGTGGTACTTGAACTTGTCGATTCCTCCAGGGACTTGGGAGTGCTTGTAAACTTGAGTTCCATCTTCATGTGAGGAGTGTTGTAAGAAACGCTTCCACTCTGGCAACCAGTTTGCTCCCTTCTACTGTCAATAGGAGTTCTGTTTTCATGGTCTCTTTGTTTATTACTTATATAAGACCCATCTTAGACTACAGCTCATGTGTGTGGAATGTTGGATACTTGGGGGATCTGAGATTGTTGGAGTCTGTGCAGAGAAGGTGGACCAGGGAGATTGATGGGCTAGGTGGAGTGAACTATGGTGAGCAGCTCAAAGCAATGCAGTTGTTTTCTGTGAGTGGGAGGTTGTTACGTTCTGATCTTGTGAAGTGTTTGAAGATTTTCCATTGTTCTATTGATTTAGGTTTGTCTGCTCTGTTTGAGAGAGCTCTGGATGTTGGCACACATGGGCATTCTTTCAAGCTGGTGGTTCCTTGCTGCCAGACTGACTATAAACGCAGATTCTTTTATTCTCGCTGTGTGCAGATTTGGAACCGGCTGCCCGCTGATGTAGTGCTGTGTGATTTACTTTGCAGCTTCAAGAGGGCCCTGGCAGAGGAATTGGGGGAAGTGATGTATGAGCTTTGCTAGACCTAATTTGATGTGATATTGTGGCTTTGTTTGTGTTGCTGACAGTTGTGTGCAGTTGTTGACTGTCTTCATTGTTTTTGTTTTCTTTGGACCTATTGAGCGCATTCCGACCAGCGTCCTGCTGCAGTGCTTGTACCGTGCTGCTCTCTTTGATTGCTGGCCCGCTGAGGTGTACTGCCTCCCATGCCTGAGTGCCCTGTTAGCGGGGCTGCAAAGGTGAGATACAAAGGTGAGATACCTCAGCAAGAGCTTGCTTATAGAGAGCAATTTCCATCAACTGCATAACATCAGCAGGTAAGCCATTCCATAGACCAATACATCTCACACCAAAGGACCTGCTGCAGGCATCACAAGAGCAAGGAGGAACCACCAACTTCAGCATGTGACCTCTAGTGCCAACTCTTGGAGCCAGTGAAAACATATTTAGCAAATCCTCTGATTAACCATGCAAAATCTTTTAGTATTTCATCAGGTCTGCCTTCAAAGGCCCACCCTTAACAAAAAACAAATACAGTCTTCTCAAATGATTACCATAGTCCACATCCAAAAGATGATCAATATTTTTGGTCCATCTTCTCTGAATAGATTCAAGCAGCCTG
Source organism: Gammarus roeselii (assembly GCA_016164225.1). Classification (NCBI taxonomy): domain Eukaryota; kingdom Metazoa; phylum Arthropoda; class Malacostraca; order Amphipoda; family Gammaridae; genus Gammarus; species Gammarus roeselii. The sequence continues at coordinate 2,120 of SDVV010000887.1, read as the reverse complement.
CAGTCCCCACAATATCCGGTGTTCCAAACACAGGATGCATACTCAATGATGGGACAAATATGTGCAACATATAAGGGCAGCATTAACTCCGGGGAATGGCAGACAGTTGATCTCAATAAACAGTTTGTCAATCCACCAGCCTTTGCAGCCACCACATGAATATGATGGTGGAATCTGAGACTTGTATCCACACTGAGAGCCAAGTCTCTAAGTGCACTGACAAACTTTAATGCTCTACCTTGCAGGAAGTACTAGTTAACGAGAACCAGGGCATCAAAATCAATGCAACCTTGATAAAAGTGCAGCACAACACACTTATCTGGATTCAATCCAATATTACAGGACTTTGCAACAGAGTCAACAGCATCTAACCCACTTTGGAGTGACTGGACACCCTGAACAGCATATCAGTGTTCTTCCATGAGTATCCCAGGTACAACTTGTAATCACCTGCAAATGCCTTGAATTTGCATGCATGACCATTAGGCACGTGATAAATGTAAATCAAGAACAGCAGTGGTCCAAGGACAGAGCCTTGAGAAACACCACTAGTCTCATCAACTGGTCTGCTAAATCTGCCACTAACACAAACACTCATTACTCTGCCAGAAAAAAATGACAAGATCCAGGCCAGCAACAAACCACAAAAACACAAAGACTTTAGCCTAAACAAAAGCACACCATGACTTACCACATCAAATGCTTTTGAAAAGTCAAGCATTATGACATTCACAATATATCCCTCATCAAACCACCTCCCAACATCATAGGTCAACAGCAACTGGTCCTCAGTGCTGCTATTACTCCAAAAACCATACTGATGAGCCGATAGAATATTGTTGTCTTCAAGACACTCAGTCAAGCAAGATACAACCATTTTCTCCATTGATTTGCAGTAAACTGACGTCAAGCTTACAGGCCTGTAATTCAGGGGATCAGTGTGGGACTTAGCCTTGAATATTGGCACAACAATCAATCTACTCTACACCTCAGGGACTGTTCCCATTCTTATTGATTTCTGAAATATTAAACATAGAGGTAAAGAAAGCTCATCAGCACAGCTCCCCAGCAGGTATGGGTGAAGGCCATCTGGTCTCATACTGGAACTGGGACCTAGAGCCAAAAGAATATGCTTGCCCCCTTCCCTAGAGAAATCATCCTCTGACAAACTACCTGCAAGCAGCTGGAAAGGAGCTGGGTGAGAAGCAGCTGCACTGACAAAAACTTCAGAAAAAGAGTCAGCAAAGACTTCACACATCCCAGCAGGATCCTGCACTGTCTCACCACCCTGCAGATGGAGAGGACCAACAGCTGGACAATCAATCTTTTTTATCCTGATATAAGCATGAAACCACTCCTAATTATCAGATCTGTTTAATAAATTTGATTTGTATTTCTTTCGGGAATCAACTGAAAAAAAATTGTAGCTCTTATTCAGCTCTGAATGTGTATAACTTCTGAAGAGCAATGGCTGAGTTGCAGCTCTCCGCCCTCATAACCTGCTTGTATTCATGCCTTGCCTTTGCCCATTTTTGAGCAAGAGCATAGGGGCGCCCTGACAGCCCATGATTTGCAACAATCCTCTCCATTGATTTGCAGCAAACAGAGGTAAGGCCAACTGGACAATAGTTGAGAGGATCATATCTAGATTTACTTATAAAAATTGGAATCCCCAATAAACTTTTCCTCTAGTGTGACACAGGGTGGTGGTGGTCGAAACAGTGACGGCCGCGTTGGGGGCGCTGAGGTGGCCGCGGCGGCGGGCCGTGGTGGCGGTATTGGCGGTGCTGGTGGCCACGGCGTTGCTGATGACCGTGGCGTGCTGGTGGTCGCGGGGATGCTGCCGGCCGAGTTGGTGCTGGCAGTCGAGGGAGTGATGGCGGCCGAGGGAGTGTTGCGGCCGTGGCGGCCGAGGGAGTGTTGGCGGCCGAGGGAGTGTTGGCGGCCGAGGGAGTGTTGGCGGCCGAGGGAGTGTTGGCGGCCGAGGGAGTGTTGGCGGCCGAGGGATTGTTGGCGGCCGAGGGAGTGTTGGCGGCCGGGGAAGTGCTTGCGGCCGGGGAAGAGCTGGCGGCCGGGGAAGTGCTGGCGGCCGGGGAAGTGCTGGCGGCCGGGGAAGTGCT
>SDVV010000886.1:0-28209 GCA_016164225.1 Gammarus roeselii | reverse complement strand
ACTATATGCAGTTTCTGGGGTTGACCTGGACTGCGTAGCTATAAAACCTTGTGACTCGTTGCGGTTGGAGTCTATCTAATCCGTGAAGCCATAGACCTTGTACCAATTTCGACGATACTGGCTCTGCGCACTGTCGCGCGTGCATGTTATTCTTGGAGTTCTTGGTGGTTGGAGGCGGGGATTCGTTTTGTCTGAGTCTTTATCTTGCCTGAATAAATAAATTGTAATAAAAATAAAATGGACCGCGTAGCTGTGAACATTGTGTTGCGTTGCTGCTGGAGCTGACTTTGTCCGTGTAGCCGTGAACCTTGTACCAATTTCGACGATACAATCTGAGCGCACTGACGTATGGACATATAACTCATGAGGTTCTAAGGGGTTGGAGGCGAGGATTCGTTTAGTTGCATCTGAGTCTTTATCTTACCTAAATAAATAAATTGTATTTATACAACTGAACCGCGTAGCTGTAAATATTGTGTTGCGTTGCTGTCGGAACTGATGTTGCCCGTGTAGCCACTGACCTTGTACAAATCTCGACAATGCTACCTGTACGCACTAGGGTGCGTACATATCACTTTAAGTTCAAAAGGATTGGAAGCGGAGATCAGTTTCGAGTAAGCGTTTTTTCTTTTGCGCACCAGCGTGCGTCTGACATAGCTAAAATTTTCACGTTTTTTCTGACGTTAAAAGCGTTGTTTCGTATTTCTCTCGCGCACTTCGGCGTGCGAGCCTACTGGAATCAATGATCATCGAGCCCTACGGGGGAGCCTATTATGACTCACGTTGAGGTTCTGGTGGAAATGAGGCTTAAATCAATCAATCAATCAACAGGACGGGGGGTAGCCATAGCAAATCACTTGGGCTCCAGCAAGGCCTCGGCGTTGCAGAAGTTCGGAGCACAGCTCCTTAGATCCTCCAGCACCTCTCGCTTCTCGCGATCTACCTTCCCGGATCGCAGAACGTCTGAGCCGATCAGCTCTCACGCCTCCACCAGTAGAAACGAAGCGGACGCGAACACCTCAAGGCTTTGCTCGCCTCTCTACCCCGCGTATGACTCGGCAAAATAGACCCTTTCGGGCATCCGGGAAATCACAACTTCTCGCTATTTGCAGCTCCGTTTCATCATTTACGAACAGCTCTCGTGGTTTCCCTGCAAAGCAACGGAAAGCAGTGAACGGACATATACCTGTTTTCTCCGTGCAACCTGACCCTCCAAGTGCTCCACAAGCCCGAGACATAACCCTACAGCGACGTCTTCGTGGTGTACGACCACCCTAACACACTGTGGGGGCGCAAGGTCGTCGCGTTCTTCAGCGACTTTTCGCTCGCCCTCAACGTGTCCCAGCGCGTCGAAGGCAGAGAGGTGCCTCTAACATCACAAACCTTATCGACTTATCTAGCACTAAGTCTATCATAACAGTGCCCTCTATCAAATACAATAGATCGCTTGCAGACACCCTGGGCAACACGCATAGGCAGTCCACACAGCGCCAATACCAAGGCTTCTGGACACGTTTCCAGGCGTGGTCACGCGCTACGAAGGTGCAGTCCATCAACCAGTTCACCCTCTCCACGTCCCTGCACTATACCGGCAAGCAGAAGCAGCTCATTCCTCGTACAGTTTTGGCTTACTGGAATGCGCTTCGTTTGCCTCGCATTCACTGGTTTGGCGTCACTACCCGCGAGGCGATCTTCAAGGACCTGACAAAGGCCCTGTTTTACGCATACACACCACAACGACGTTTCGTGTCGCGGTGGAAGCTGGAGCAGGTTCTCGACACGCTCGCCTCTCCTCGCTCCTATACTCAAAAGACGTCAGTATTAACGCTTTTTCAGAAGACTCCGTTTCTCGCCGCTCTCGCAGCAGGAAACAGGGTCTTCGAGATTGCAGCAATATCACGCACGGGACTACACCATTTCTTCAAGAACCTTCCATGCGATGACAAGTTCCGGTACAAAACCAGACCCTCACCCACACGACACCGCTCATCTCTATCGCTTCACTGCTGCCGGATGGGCGGGCACACGGTCTGGGCCCTATGACCATACTCGACCCTACGTAGCACCATGTCCGTCGAACAATTACTTGTTTCTCATCCATCCTACTGCAGGTAAACCACTCCAGACATCATCGGTGGGGCATTACATCTGCTCGTTTATCAATGAAGCCACATCGCGTGCCTTCACTAAAGCTCACGACGCCAGAAAATCTGCCTTATCTCTTACTTGGACGAGCGGGGTCCTTCTCCAAGACTTCATCTCCAAGGAGTTCTGGAGGTCGCCCCACGTGTTCAGGCACAAGTACCTATTTGCAGTGGGGAACCCTAACCAACCTTGCGTCTCACTGAGAACCAGGTGGATAGTTCCTTTCGCTTCAATGATTTGTGACATTACACTAGCTAATGCCAGAAAGTTCGGTACACATTACAGGGTATGTGTATAGATTATTTTACCATATTGTTCTGAAGTACTCAACGCTACGGCTTCGAATGGTTGAGTACTTCATCCGACTCACTGTACGGCAAAGTTACCATATTAGCTATGGTACACAGGGCAGATACTTCAATATTGAGGATTCTCCTGCCACTACCTGGCTGTGCATTCACACTCGTCCTAGAAGGCAGTATATATTGATGTACCTAATTTCTATTTAGGTGCTCATACTCTAGGCCCGCATATAATTTGGCCACTATGAACTCGTATATTGGCTGTGGTAGGCACCAAGCAATACTTGTATCGGCCAATAATTACAGTCATTTATACAAGTGGGTTATCATTTCCTTACACGGCAAGCGCTTCTTTGGGAACACCCAGTTTAAGATGCAGCCGATCCATCCACCTTCTGTGCTCTTCTGGCATCGGCCAGCTTGCGCTACATGATGGTATTTTCAATGCAAACCATATGGCTCTTACGAGTGGGAGAGAATATAACTTTCGTTATCTCGATTCTCTCGATAAAAAGCTATTTATCTGTAATGAGTAAGAGCCATATGAGGCCTTCTCCTCCCCCTGCTATCTTAACTACGCACCAACGTTCCTTTACGGGAAGCAACTTCGCTAGACCTCATGAATGATATGGCAGCCCAGCTCACGCTTATATAGGAAAGAAGGGGGTTGGGGGTTACAGCCGGCTGATGACCGAGCGTGCCCCGGTACCTGGAAGACATTTAAACTGATAGGCGCAAGACGCCTTGCGCCGCCTAGCAGACAAAAGTTTATTTTTCCTAAAAACCCGAGGACAGGCGAGGAACTTGAAAGTTTCTAGATTCCCGAGTTAGGTAAAAAGACATGAAGGACTAAATCGGTCGAAAACTACGTTCAACAGATGTTGTCGAGATTCTCTCGTAAAAACGTCTCTATGATGTTTTCTCTTCAGGATTCATTGAATAAAACCAGAAGTGCAATGCAAACCATATGGCTCTTACTCATTACAGATAAATATATTTTTATCGAGAGGTTCGAGATGACAAAAGTTATATTGTCTCATTGGCAGCCAGCACTTCTTGTTCAACTTGCTGATAGAGACCAAACAAGAAACAATGGAAATTTATGTTGAATTGAACCCTGAAATGGCAATCCTTTATTTGTTTAGACATGATATCTAGGTATTACATCTATTACCAAAATTGAAACTTATGTGGCAAGTCTGACTCGGTGCCGTATAGTATTAGATAAACACTGCAACCTAGCTGTTAATCAGTAAACGTTATTTCCTCTAATGCTAATCCCCAAGCTCTAATAACAGATCCTGACTCCTCTGCTTCAGGTGTCGGCCCGCTTGTGCCTGTTGTCCAGCATCTCTGACGAGCTGCGCGCGCTGCTCGGCTCGCAGACATCAGGACGGGGTGTACTGAGTGTGTACGAGTGCGTGCAGTGGCGGCCCTTCAACACGCGCCTGCTGCACGTGCTGCTACAGGGGCTCATAGAGACGGTGCTGCAACCCTACAGGCAGGCTGCGCCTCTCATAAGGTGAGAGAACATAGAGACGGTACTGGAGCCTTACAGGCAAGCCTTGGGTCTCAAAAGGGGATGGCTCGTAGAGACGGTGCTGCAGCTCTACAGGCACGTTGCACTCTTCATTGTGGGACGGTGCTGCAGCCTCACAGGCAGGCCGTGCGCCTCATAAGGTGAGGGCTCATTGATATGGTGTTGCAGCCCTACTCGCGGGCCCTGAAACCTCATAAGGTGAGGGCTCACAGAAACGAGGCTGCAGATGTGCGGGCAGACCGCCCTCTTCATAATGTGAGGGCTTGAAAAGTCGATGCTGCAACCTCACAGGCAGGTAGTAAAGCCTCATGAGGTGAGGTGTTCACAGAAACGGGGCTGCATCCCTACAGTCAGCCGCGACGGTCATAAGGTGAGGATTTGTAAAATCGATACTGCAACCGAATATTCAGACAGCATCCTTTACAAGGGGAGGGCTCGTAGAGTCGATGTTGCAACCTTGCTGGCTGACCGCACCCCTCATGAGGTGAAGGCTCGTAAGTCGATGGTGCAACCTTGTAAGCAGACCGCACCCCTTATAGCATGAGGGCTAGTATAGTCGATGCTGCAACCTTGTAGGCAGACCGCACCCCTCATGAAGTGAGGACTCGTAAAGTCGATGCCGCAACCTCACAGGCAGGCCGCACCCCTTATAAGGTGAAGGCTCGTAAAGTCGATGCTGCAACCTTACAGGCAGGCCGCCCTCCTCATAGGATGAGGACTCATAGACACGGTACTGTAGCCTTGCAGGCAGGTCGCGCCTGCCATAAGGTGAGTGCTTGCAGAGACGAAGCTGCAGCCCTACCTAATGTCAGGTCGCGCCTCTCATAAGGTGAGAGCTCATAGAGACGGGGCTGCAGCCCTACTGGTAGGCCGCGCCTCTCATACGGATAAAGAGTTGTGTTTCAGTCGTATTGACAGTCAGTGTGTATCATCTATATGTACGCATGTATAGATATACAGCCGTTGCCCCCTAACTAAGAGGTTGGCTAAGGTAGGCTGACACCGAGCGAGGAGGCGCCCTATGTCCGCGTCACCAGACCGCCGTGTTCATGCCTGGTCTCGAACTCGCACTATGCAGCACCAGCGACCGCGGCGGCCGGCGCCCCTCGTACGATTAGAACTGTCCTGCAGTAACTATTACTGCGAGGGCTCATAGAAACAGTAATCCAATCGTAGTTCTTCATAATAGCTACTCACATTTCGAATACATGATATGGAACGGAAATCACTAAGATAACCAATCTTTATAATAGCTACTCACATTTCAAAAACATGATATGGGAGAGAAATCGTTAAGATAACCAACATTGCCTTACATACTGAGGTGAAATTATTTTTTCTTCAATCAGAGCATTCTGTACTGTAGACTACAGATATACAGACACTAGGCCGCGTCCCCCAGAAAGGGGGGTGGCCGACGGCAAGGCTCACCTCACACCCTCACACAACTTAGCTCTTTTGTGCTAAGTTTCTCCAATCAGAGCATTCTGTACTGTAGACTAGATTCGAAATTAAATTTATGCCAACCATCATCGAAACGACGGCACTGTATCAGTCTCGTTATCTTTCCATACTAAACATTGCTATCGCACCTTGGATGTCAGCTGATCTTCTGAATTGATATAATTTTGACCCCTGCATTATCATCAAACGCACATGTTGATTGGTTTTTCTTTGTTGCAGGTCCCTTCATGCCAATTCTCCGCGTGTGGCGGCGCGAGGTGGCATCCAACCGCGTAAGGTTCGCTCCCAAGACATGTGCTGACCAATCATAAACAACAACACGAACCTGTTATCAAATATCCGCTGACCCAGCGGATGACACGACGTGTCTCTACTGACCAACAAGGTCTTGACTGTGATACCCCTCTCAGCACATATGGTCCCGCGAATTGTGTTGTCCCTGTGCAGATGGTATCAAGAACCGAACTAACACATCATATAGCACGACACTTATTGACGAACACTACCAAGAACTGTGCTGCTCCAACAGATGCCACGACATATGTTGGTCCCAAGACCCGTGCAGATGCCGCAATATTGGCTCATTAACCATGCAGTGCCCCAACTGGCACCAGCAGCGACCAGACAGCTGTTCAGCGTCAAGGCATCGCTCCCACCTCAAGATCACGCGCGTAATGTGGTGAGTAGTGGGGTACACTATCTGGTAGCTGTCTACTTCGTGTTCGGTGCCAGAATGACATTGACTTTAGTCCACTAGCAAGCCTTGTCACTCTAATCAAATGCGTCTACTTTGTGTGATCAAGTCTGTTGATAACATTGCTATCAGAGGGCGACGAGTCTTCTCTATCGGTAATAAATCCAACAGCATCATACCCTGCTATGAGGGTAATGGGTCCTCAAAGACAAACAGGTGTTCGATAACATTACCTTTATTCACTGCCATCCTGTGTACAAGAAAGCCTTGGCACTCTAATCATTCACTGTCAGTACTTGCACGCCTCTAATCAGGAGTAATGCTTGCTTCGCTATTCATCCGGCTGTCTAGCTTTAGGAACGGCCAACCTGTACACAATGTTGGCTAAAGATTGCTTGTAGCATTTACGTTTTAGCCTGTGAAAGACTCGTCGTGTTTCCTACGACGTCACTTCTATGAAGTGTGTGGTCTCAGTAGAACAGTCGTATGCACTACTGACCCACGTTCTGCTTGGCGACAAACCAATCCAGCGACGACCCTTTGAATGATCTCGAAATGATGTGCTTCTCAGTGATCTTTAAATCCAACGACGACACCTTTAATAATCTTGGACCAACGTGCTGCTGTGAGACTACTAATCCAACGACGATCGTTTTAGTAAATGGTGTATTTTCCATTACCTTGTATATATACCAGAGGCATTCGCTGCTCCAACGTGCTGCTCGGCAGCTCCATTTTTTTTTGTGGAAGGTTGGGGCATCTGAACCAGAGCCCGTCCTCTCCCTTCTGTTACAACTGTCAGCACTGCTGGTGCGATCCGCCTCACTGGAAGAGATGGACCTTAATGTGATGTTTCCTTTCTAAACAGCGCCATTACTGGCGTCGAATTACTATGCGTTGAGCTATGAGGTTCTATTTTAGAAGTTTGACCAATCGGCATTAGTAATTAAATAACTTTCGTTGTATGGGAGCATTTCAAGATTTAAGTACCTCGTTAACTTTGGATCTGGTGTCGATAATGTTTCTAATTATTGGTGTATCATTAAGTAAAATACATAACTAAAAGCAGTTAGCCATCACAGTTTAGCTAAGACAATGAATATTTTTGTTTGTAATTTTGTTCATTTTTTTCGTCAACATTTACCATTTCCGTACATATACTATGGGAAGGACCTAGTTCCCTCTCTGCCTAGATAGGCACCATTCTGTTTGGGTTCCATTTTGACTCAAAAGAACGCGCTATCCCGTGTTTGCTCCCTATTGATTCACGAAAACGCACTATTCCTTGTGGGCTCCCTCTTGCAGAAACGCGCAATCCTGTGTTTGCTACCTATTGATTCACGAAAACGCACTATTCCGTGTGGGCTCCCTCTTGCAGAGACGCGCTATTCCGTGTTGGCTCCTTTTTGTTCTCGCAGAGACGCGTCATTCTGTGCTGGCTCCCTTTTGTCTCTCACACACACTCTATTCTGTTTTGACTGCATGATGCCTCTCTCCGAGACACGCCATTCTGTGTTGATGCCCATTTTGCCTGCTGCAGGTTCGGGCGCTGTTCTTGGATGTCACCCTCCTACCTCTTGCTGATCGGGCTCAAGTCTAGATTTGCATACTCTTGCTGATCGTGTGCTATCCTTGGTCGGTGTTCCTTCTGCATTTTGCAGACCGGACGCTATTCTAAGTTGATGCTCCTTGTGTCGACCGAACGCTATTCTGGGTGGGCGCCTTTTTTGCCTCCTGCAGGCCGGGCTCGATTCTAAGTTTGCGCCCTTTTTGCCTATTGCAGATCGGGCGCTGCTTTAGGTTGGCACCCTCTTGCATCTGGCAGAGACTGACGCTTTTCCCTCTTAGCTACGCTTGGTGTAGTAGTGATCGAATTTATGTACAGTTCACGCCAATGAACGATTGCACTGGTCGCTGTGAGGTACACTCTTTCGTCATGTCGAGATTTAAAGATCTAAATAAGATTGTACTTCATCGCGAATATCATCACTAACATTCAAATTGAACTACTTTTGGTAATAAATCTTAGCTGTTACTATGCCAGTACAATATTAGTGTTATTACGTGTCTTTCATTGTTTCATTGTAGCCTAGGCTTATTGAGATCTTATCTTACGCTTCTACTGGTTGATACGGGCCTAAATTTTTTATGTGTAATCTACATTGCTCAATACTTAGGGACAGTCTCCCACCACATTTTTCTCATGTCATTTCCTACTGCGCTGCAGCTTCTGAAAGGCATGATGATGTTTCCATATTTATTCTCAGCATTTGGGCGAAGGGTTACTTTTGATTATGTAATCGCGCTTCAATTATGTACCTGCCGTGTTGGGGTTTTGACGTCACAACCTCAACCCACCAAAGTTTAGCTCTGCGATCAGAAATAAAAAAATGTTATGTTAAATTGTGTCAATTTATGAAACTAACATTCACATTTGAGAAATGTTTGTTTTTATTCAATTTATGTGCATTTCTACTCGTGAGCTCTTTTGGGCACATGGCTACGACCAATCCTGAGTTATTTTATCATGCCATTTGTAATGGAAATCGTTAGCACATTATAGAAAGGTAATATCATTGTGAACATTTGGCTTCATATGACGTGCTGCTTAAGAACTGGAAAGGAACAGAGCGTGTCAAAGCGTTGAACGGTGAATTCGTGCGCCTTCAAAAGAAAAATTCCATGGCCTCCCAACCTTGCCAAATTTTCTGTTTGTTGTAGAGTGAATTTTTCTGCTTGGGCTGTTCCTTATCTCATGGATTTAACTTCGTTCAAGAAGTATATTAAATGCAGGGAACTGCATGATAGGGGTCAGCCCTATGATCATGAGTCTGCGTTAATCCTCAATTTGGCAACAGGTGGATTTTGGGTGAGAGCCGTATTGAAAGCATTACGCGAATTAGTGTATCCTTGGTAGATGTTTGCCAGCAAACTTTACTGACGAATTGACAGGGTATTTAATTTTATATATTCTCAAGAACTACGATCACTTGTTGAATTTGTAATGTTTGCAATTTATTGACTGCTCAAGCCCACGACAATTGAACGTGGCCCGTTTGGGGTTTTCATGATGTCATCAATCTTAGATCGCTGCTTTGATATTGGATGCCGCTATATTTCTAATTATTTAATATTTTCACAATTATCAATATCAAACTAATGAAGCAATAGAGAAATCTGCCATTAAAGCCCGAAATGTACAATCAGCATAAAAAACTAACGTGACAAAATATTGCGATGGAAGTCCACCTTGATGAAGAATGTATCATACTGTGATGATACTTTCATTATTGTTGTGCCCCGCCTCGCATCGCCACTCATTTATAAATTAATTCCACGTTATCTGGAAGAAAGCAATATCTGTATTGTTGCTTTGTATGCAACGCATTCAACATTTCATTCACTTCTGCCTGAACGAAAGGAAATAACGTTTTGTAGTTTTACAATATGTTTTTGATGATCAATTTGTCTGACTTTAAAATGTTGGCCTTTTTCGCTTTAGAACGAATGGAATTATAGTTTCAGGGGTAATGCTGTTAGTATGAAATCAACACTAAAAGATCAGAAAACTTGTTCGTACCAATGATACTTGATTTACTGAACAGGATTATTCGTACCCATCATACTTGTTGATTTACCAAACAGGATTCAGTGATTCGACTAGAAACTTTTCTGGCTATAAAAGTGAATGCAGGCGCCATCTAGTAGCTCGTTGTCAAACTACTCATGCTTTTTTTTTACCCTGAAAACAGCCACAGACTTCTTGGAACGTTTTTTGTTTGAAGTTTGATGTCGATTCCCGTGTCTGATAATTACGTTCTGCTTGACACTTGACTGTGAGCAGTTTAGTGAAAAAGTGTCCCGCATTCTCTATGCCAAAGTCTTTGGTAGCAACTCTGAGGCTGCTGACATGTGCAACCTCTAAAATTGACTGGTACATCAGTCGAAACAGTGATACGAAAAGCTACAAACAGTCGATCCCTAGATCGTTGGTTGAGACCTTGACGCCACTACTCCGTGAGTGAAAAGCGGCATTAGAGGGTTGGCATGCGACTCAACGGAAGAAGGAGCCTAATCTCCCCGCTCACGCGGAACGTGGTTTGTGTTACCGAGATTTGAACCCTCGACTGCTGTCCAAAAGACCAGCACTGCTGCTTACTATGCTAACTACTCAGGCTGTCGCGGTGTCTTCGTAAACGGTGTTAACCCATACAATCCATAATGCTTCACACCATGACACCATGTGGATGGTCTTGTCGAAGAATGTATCAATGGCAGGATGGCGAATGGTAATTGTCCGTAGCTACTGTAAACGTGACGAGCACATTCGCCGAGGTCAAGCATCAAAATATTGCACACGATGCACACGAGATAACCGCATGCCTTTTGATTGCATGGTTATCTCCGTACCTTGAATAGAAAACATTAGTCTTGATAAAGTGTTCCATTGGCAGTAAGCAATATGGCGTTTACATATGAATATCTTGTACTACTACAGAGCATGCTATGTTAAACCTTGTTTGTGTATTTACAGTAGTGTTTATGTTCATCAAAGTATTTGCAATTACAGTTTTTAGTGTCATGTTTTGACAGGCGGTTAACAATCTGTTACGCTAACGGCACTAGTGTGGTTTTGGGCTCCATTCTCTAGAACTGGTCAGAGAAAACGAAACGTTTTGGGCTCCATTCGTGTGGAACCGATGAGTGAAGTTCTCGGCTCCATTCTGTGGACCACTCCTCTTCCTAGGTAGGTTTCTATTAGGTTCAGGGCCGCACCAAGTCACGGCGCAAACAGGGGCTCCCGGTGAACCTACTTATTTAATCTCAGCTTTCTTCTTCTTCACCAATCGCTGTCTCTCCATCTGTCCCCTATACTGAATTTATTTGACTTTTATTTTCCTCATTTGCATCTCATATATTGTTCCATTTTTCGTCAGCCTTGTAGCCAGGGCATCATAATCTTGCTACCGTATCCACCGCGTGTCGTAGAAGGCGACTGGAAAGGCGATCCGTAGCCATGAGTAGAATCGTTCTACCTTAACCCCTGCATGTCCTAAAAGGCGACTAAAAGAGGCGGGGCGAAGGGGCTAGGAATCCCTTTCTCTGTATGACCCTTTCTCAAAGACAGCAAGACGAGCGGGGGAAGAAAAGGCTCACGCCTCTTCAAACCCTATCGTTAGGGTCGCTGAATGTGCGTGGCTGTAGTACGAATGAGGTAAAGTGGAGAGAGATATGTGAGATGTTTGTGAGGAGGAAGTTTGATGTGTTGGCGCTGAGTGAAACAGGAATTGAAAGGTAAGGGCAAATGAGTTAGGTGTGGTAAGTGGAAGAAAGTCTATTGTGGAGGAAAGTTGGGCCCGAGAAGTGTGGTCTTGATAATAAATGATCAGTTGGCTCGTACCGCTACCGAATGGAAGGAGGTGTCCTCAAGATTGATGTGGGTGAAAGTTAAATTAGACGTAGAAAGATGGGCATTTGTGAGTGCTTACGGACCTGGCAGCAAGAGAAGTGAAGAGGAGAGGGAGCAATTCTGGACTGACCTGAGTGAGGGAATTGAGAGTTTTGGAGGTCATTTCAATGTAGTTGTACTGGGTGACCCTAATGCGAGAGTTGGAGATGTAGTGGTGGAGAATGTGATAGGAAGGTATGGCGTTCCCGGTAGAAATGACAGAGAAGAAAACCTGATAGGCCTGTGTATGGAGCAGCAGTTGGTGATCGGGAACAGTTTCTTCAAGAAGCGAGATATCCACAAGTACACATGGGTATGGATGGCATCGTGGTGCAGTGGTGGAGAGAGTAACCGATGGATTCTATGCTGATATCAAGGAGAGTGGTGCGGAGGCTGTTGGATGTGCGGGTGTTGAGAGGGGAGGGTGGAGGAGTGTCTGACCATCTGCTGGTGGAAGGTAGATTAAGAGTGAAGCAGAAGTGGAAGGGCATCAAAGGACTGGGAGGAGGAAGAGAAGTAGTGGAAGTGAGTGGACTGAATGTGAGAAGTAGAGCCGAGGAGTTCCAGCAGGCGTTTAGAGAAGAATATGACAACGTGAGAGGACAGGACCTGAGAGATGCGAAGGAAGAATGGGAGACGTTAAGAGATGCGTTGCTGAGATGTGCGAAGAAGGTGTGTGGTGCTCGCCGTGTGGGCGGGTGCAGAAGGAAAGGTTGTGAGTGGTGGAACGACGGGGTCAAACTGGCGATGGCACGGAAAAGAGAAACGTTTGAGGAGTGGCTGCAGGTGAAGTCGGTGGTGGCTTATGAAAGCTACTAAGGAAGGAGAAACGCGGTGAAGCGAGTGGTGAGGAGAGCAAAAAGGTATGCCGATGCCAGGGGGGCAGACGGTTGTGCCAGAATTTTGAGGAGAACAAAAAGATGGTCTGAAAAGAGGTGAAGAGGGTGAGAAAGTGAGAGACCGGAAAGGAGGAAGTGATGAAAGATGAAAACGACCAGTTGTTGTTGGAAAGTGGTGATGTTCGGAAGAGGTAGGCCGAGTATTTTGATGAGTTGTTGAATGTCGAGGACGACAGAGAGGCTGACATTGTTGCTGTGGGTGGTGGTGCTCGGATGCCAGTTTTGGGAGAAAGACTTATTGCGGACATTACCAGGAAAATGGTGCAGGAGGCGGTGGAGGTGATGAAAGCAGGGAAAGCCCCTGGTTTGGATGGCGTTGCGACCGAGTGCCTGAAGAAGGGTGGAGTAACAATTGTCGAATGATTAGTGAGGTTACTGAACTTGTGTTTTTTTGGCAGGCGTGGTACCGAGTGAGTGGCGCAGTGCCTGCATTGTTCCGCTGTATAAGGGCAAAGGAGATAGAAATGAATGCTTCAACTCAAGAGGTATCAGTCTGTTATGTGTGGTTGGTAAGTTGTTCGGGAGAGTGCTGATCAAAAGGATTAGAGACTGTACAGACTGCGTAATTGGAGAGGAACAGTGTGGCTTTAGGAGTGGTTGAGTGTGCCGATCACATTTTTGCATTGAAACAGGTCTGTGAGAAGTACCTTGCCAAAGGAAAGGATGTGTTCTGGGCCTCCATTGATCTGGAGAAGGCATGCAACAGGATTGACAGGGAAGCGCTGTGGAAATTGTTGCGTTTGTATGGAGGGGGCAGACATTAGTTGAAAGCGGTGCAGAGTTTCTATGTTGGCAGCTGAGCATGTGTCAGAGTGGGAAGCGAGGTGAGTGATTGGTTCACAGTAAAAGTGGGACTGAGAAAAGGCTGCGTGATGTCTCCCTGGCTGTTCAACCTCTATATGGATGGAGTGGTCAGGGAGGTGAACGCGAGTGTGCTAGGTCGTAACGTGGCTTGGAACTGTTGGAAGCAAATGGGCGGATCTGGCAGTTGAGCCAGTTGCTATTTGCTGATGATACGGCCATGGTCGCGGATTCAGAGGAGAAGCTATGTAGGCTAGTACCTGAGTTTGGTAGAGTGTGTGAGAGGAGGAAGCTTCGAGTGAACGTGGGTAAAAGTAAAGTAATGAGATGCTCGAGGACTGTCGACGCGAGCAAAATTAGTGTCCCCCTAAATGGAGAGCTCATAGAGGAAGCTCATTGTTTTAAGTATCTAGGCTCCCATGTGGAGATAACTGAACCAGTAAAATTGCATTGAATGTGCGAGTGCAGGAGGGGTGTTAAGTATTGGGTGCACCTCAGAGTGTAATGATCTGTAGGACATTGGGGATGGAAGCAAAGACAGAGCTGTATGAGGGTGTTGTTGTCCCAACTGTGCTCTATGGAGCTGAGACAGGGGGGGGTGAGATCAGAGGAGAGAAGAAGGTTGAATGTTTTTGAGATGAAATGTTTGAGGAGCATGGCTGGAGTAACGCTGATAGACCGGATCAACAACGACGTGGTTCGAATCAGAACAGGGATGGTAAAGAACTTGGAGGACAGACTGGATTCGCGTGTTCTGAGATGGTTCGGGCACTTGGAGAGGATGGATGAAGGGAGATTGGTACAAAGGGTGATGAATGCGGAGGCGAGTGGTCGCAGGCCTATAGGTTGACCGAAGTTTGGGTGGATGGATGGTGTAAAGCAGGCGTTGTGAAAGAGAAACATGAATGTGGAAGTAGCGACAGAGCGTGCAATGAACAGGCGTGAGTGGAGAATGGTTGTGAATGGTTGATTTTGACGCTGCTCTGATGTGCTTTCCCGCCCTTGACATCCCGTTGTCGGGATGGTCGTGGGTAAGGGGAGCCCGGCCATTATGGCGCGGCGGGGGTAAACCAGTGAAAACTGTCGGGCCCTGCTGCTGACAACGGATCCTCGGACTGCACTCGTGACTCGAAGTGTATGTTGCGGGGTTACCGGCCGGACCCTTTAGCGCAAAAGGGCTAAGTTGTATGAGTGTGAGCGTATGAGGGTGTGAGGTGCGCCTTGCTGTTGGCAACACCTCTTTCTGGGGGATGCGGCCTAGTGTCTGTATCTGTATCTCAATCTCCCTCATTGCAACTCTCCCCAAAAATCGTTGTTCACACTCGCACGTAAGCATACATACACAGACACACACCAGTTCTAACTTTTCTCCATTGAGATTCCCTATACTGAGTGTAGATCTCACGCATGGGATCCCCGTTTCCTGGCTCTTCTTCATCTTCCCCTCCAGCAGGTGTTGGGGCAGATTACCCCAGCACCTCGAGGACAACTGCAAGTCCTTGGGGCTCAAGAGCAGGGTAGGTTGAGAATGAGTGTTAATCCTCCTTACTGCCCCCGAGCAGTGCTGGGACCATATAACCTCAGCAGCTTGGGAGTTTCTGTCCCTCATGTGACATCCGTTCATACTTTTGACATTAATCTCGCACAGGACATTGACTTTACGCAGTAATAGACGTGTGCAAAGTCAATGTCTAGTTGCTCGGTTGTCGTTCGGCACCAGAAGGATGCTAACTACAGCGCGGTAGAAAGCATTGCCACTCAAATCCAGTCCATTCTGTGGAATGAATAAGAGGAAACTTGGTGAAAAGATAAAATTGAACGATTCGTGTTCTAATCTGTGGTACAGATGAAGAGAAAACTGAATGCTTCGGGATCCCAAAACTACAACCGATTGTTTACTCAGCTTTGCTAGACTGCAGAGCGCAAGATTCAATGGCATTCGAATATTTTTTTTGCGTTGATGCCTAAATTATCTAAGAGCAAATTATGTTCTATTAATCATGTTTATGTATATGTTAAACTTCAGTTGCAAATGTTGACATATTATGCGTTTTTATTTTGTTGCTTTCTGTTTGTTACACTCAATGTTGTCATAGTCTTACTATAAGTATAGCACATTATTTATTTAGTTTATTACCTATTATGAATGTAGTGTACCTCCCTCATTGTGATGTTTCTCAGTTACTACAGATATCTATTAAGGACTAGATAAAAACTGGCGACTACTGTTCTCCAGCGGCATTGGTCTCACGAAGAAAGGGTCAACACTCTCAGCTGTATCAATGGGTTTGAAGCGCAATGATAAGTTACACCCCTTCCGGTCAACAATGATGTTCTTCTGAACAATCAACCAAGGACTTCTAACCAACCAGGCACTTGTAATCAACCATGGACTTTTGATCAGCCATGGACTTGTGATCAGCAATTCAATATCCATACAGGAGGCCGTTTCGAGTTGATCAGCTTAAATAGAATCAGAAATGTTAGGTGGGAGTGTCACTCTGGATGCATTGGACTCAGTTGACTTGCTGGAGGGCTACTGCCCCCGAACTATTAATAAATCAGCAATGCGTGGTGAGCGTGTCACTCTGGATGCAATCAACTCTGTTGACTTGCTGGAGGGCTACTGCCACAGAACTATTAATAAACCAGCAATTCGTGGTGAGCGTGTCACTCTGGATGCATTGGACTCAGTTGACTTGCTGGAGGGCTACTGCCCCCGAACTATTAATAAATCAGCAATGCGTGGTGAGCGTGTCACTCTGGATGCAATCAACTCTGTTGACTTGCTGGAGGGCTACTGCCACAGAACTATTAATAAATCAGCAATGCGTGGTGAGCGTGTCACTCTGGATGCATTGGACTCTGTTGACTTGCTGGAGGGCTACTGTCACAGAGCTATTAATAAATCAGTCATGCGTGGTAGGTGTATCATTCTGGATGCATTGAACCCACTTGAGTAGCTGGAAGACTGATGGTCCAGAGCTATCAATTCCATTGGTGAGCCCTGCTGAATGTTGTCTGTTGTGGATTTCATCGTGCTTGTTACTTCCATTCTCCAACCCCTTTCAGTGATCAAAGATCTGATATATTAATGATGGTGCAGTGTTTTACATGTTTTTTATTAATTTTGTCTGGTTTGCTTATAGCTCCTCTGTGTAATGCATTATTAAAGATACTAGTTGAATGCGGGTGTGAAGTTCTTATATATATTGTAAAGTGTAAATTATAATTCAAGGGAAATAATTAGAAGTTTGAAGCATTCCCCTCTCAGTTGTGTCATCTTATGAAACAATGTATTATCTTCATTTCATGATGGAATGTTTTGCATATATTCATTTCAATTGTTAGTTTATTTTCATGGACATTAGTCTTTTGAATAACAAATACATTAAATCAAAATTTACAGCTACCGGATTGCCCTTGTAAGTTTTTTTAATTAATTATTGCAAAACACAACATTTCATGTCATTCAGGGTAGGTTATTTCTTTTTAAATTAGCATTGCGAGTTCCCATACAAAATTTTAGCAATCGCCATCCCAGTTTTTGGTAATAGAAAACCACTCTAGTGTTTCTGCCACAGTTTGCAAAAATTAGGAAACATGTCCATATCAGTTTGTCAAGATCTTTGACTGTAAAAGCTCAGGAGACAATACATTTTCTGTTCATTTGAATATTTGTAATTTACTTGGTGATGAACTTTTCAGTATTTTTGGCTTGTAGGTCATGGACAACTGAATAGGACTGCAAAGAGTTGTATTTTTGGTGATCTATTTGAATAACTCCTTCCTGCTTCCCCCACTTCTCATTGTCATTGCATTATTATTATGTCAACCATTCCCAACGGGAAGACAGTTTTTCACTTTCTTTTTTCTGTAGAATGAGTGACATTTATCATTAAAAAGGGTTTGCGACCCTGATTCCAAAAAAGAAGTGTTGCCAGGTTTGTCTGCCCGTTGTATTGCCCACATGAACACTGTTAAAAGTCCTTCAGTTTTGATGTGATCATGACTAGCAGTACGTCATTTTAAAACTGTTGTAAAGTAAAAGAATGAAAAATGAAGGTTGTTTTCAGAAATAAAATAGTCAGATACAAACACTAGGCTGAAATCCCCCAGTATGGTGGGGTGACCGACGGCAAGGCTCACCTCACTCTCTCATACACTCAGAATGGCACACATTAGCTCTTTTGGGCAAAAGGGTCCGGCCGGAGACCCCGCAACACACCCTCCGGGTCATGAGTGCGGTTCGAGGTCAGTGTCGGCAGCAGGGCCCGACAGCGTGACTGGTATACCCCTGCCACGTAATGTTGACCGCCCCCCCCCATGCCCACGACCATCCCGTCTCTCAGCGATATACCTAGGGCGGGATAGGACATCAGGGCCGCGTCAAAACTCATACATTCACAATCATTCTCCACTCACACCTATCCAGTGCACGCTCTCTCGCTACCTCGACACTCACGTCTCTCCTTCTTGAGGCCTGCTTCACACCATCCATCCACCCAAACTTCGGTCTCCCTCTAGGCCTACGCCCACTCGCCTGACTTCAACACCATTTTCACCTATCTCTCTTCATCCATCCTCTTATGTGCCCGAACCATCTCAGAACACGCGAATCAACTCAGTCCTCTAACTTCTTCACCATCCTCGCTTTGATGCGAACCGCGTCGTTAGTGAACCTGTCCCTCTGCGACACTCCAGCCATGCTCCTCAAACATTTCATCTCGAAAACATTCAACCTCCTTCTCTCCTCTGCTCTCACCCCCAAGTCTCAGCTCCGTAGAGCACAGTTGGGAAAACAACACCCTCATACAGCCCTCTTTTTGCTTCCATCCGCAACGTCCTGCAGCTCATTACGCTCTTCAGTGCACCCAACACTTAACACCCCTCCTTCACTCGCGATTTCACCTCAGTTTGCACTAATTCAGTCTTCTCCACATGGGAGCCCAGATACTTAAAACACTGAACTTCTTCCAACAACTCTTCAATTAGGAGAACACTAATTCTGCTCGCATCGACAGTCCTCGAGCATCTCATCACTATACTTTTACCCACGTTACTCCTCTCACACACTGAACCAAACTCAGACACTAGCCTACATAGATTCTCCTTTGAATCCGCAACCAGGGCTGCATCATCCGCCAATAGCAACTGGCTCAGCTGCCAGCTCCGCCCATTTGCTTCAAACACCTCCAAGACACGACCTTGCACACTCGCGTTCATTTTCCTGACCACTTCATCCATATAGATATTGAACAGCTAGGGAGACATCACGCAGCCTTGTCTCAGTCCCACTTTCACTGAGAACCAATCACTCGCCTCGCTACCCACTCTGACCTATGCTCGGCTGCCAACATAGAAACTCTGCAGCGCTTTCAACAAATATCCGCTCACTCCATACAAACGCAACACCCTCCACAGCGCTTCCCTGTCATTCCTGTCGTATGCCTTCTCCAGATCCATGAAAGCCCAGAACACGTCCTTTCCCTTTTCAAGGTACTTCTCACAGACCTGTCTCACTGCAAAAATCTGATCGGCGCACCCTCTACCACTCCTAAAACCACGCTGTTTCTCTCCAATTGCGCAGTCCGTACAGTCTCAATCCTTTAGATCAGCCCTCTCCTGTACAACTTACCAACCACACTTAACAGACTGATACCTCTCAAGTTGCAGCATTCAATTTTATCTCCTTTGCTCTTATACAGCGGAACAATGCAGGCACGGCGCCACTCAATTGGTACCACGCCTGCCACAAAACACAAGTTCAGTAACCTCACCAACCATTCGACAATCGTTACTCGACCCTTTCCCAGGCACTCTGTCGCAACGCCATCCAAACCAGGGGCTTTCCCTGCTTTCATCACTTTCTCCTTTCTGATCTCTCCCCTTCTCACCCTCTCCACCTCTTTCCAGAACATCTTTTTGTTCTCCTCAAAATTCTGGCACAACCGTCTGCCCCACCTGGCATCAGCATCCCTTTTGGCTCTCCTCACCACCTGCTTCACCTCGTTTCTCCTGTCTTTATAGCCTTCATATGCCACCTCCAACTTCACCTGCAACCACTCCTCAAACGTTCCTCTCTTCCGTGCCACCGCCAGTTAAACCTCCTCGTTCAACCACTCGCAACCTTTCCTCCTGCACCCGCCCACACGACGCCCACCACACACCTTCATTGCACATCTCAGCAACGCATCTCTTAACGTCTCCTATTCTTTTCCACATCTCTCAGGTCCTGTCCTCTCGCGTTGTCATATTCTTCTCTCAACGCCTGTTGGAACTCCTCAGCTCTGCTTCTCACATTCAGTTCACTCACTTTCACTACCTCTCATCCTCCTCCCACTCATTTGTTGCCCTTCCACTTCTGCTCCACTCTTAATCTACCTTCCACCAGCAGATGGTCAGACACTCCACCAACCTCCCCTCTCAACACCCGCACATCGAACAGCCTCCACACCACTCTCCTCGATATCAGCACAAAATCCATCAGCGCTCTCTCTACCGCTGCACCACTTGTGGATATCTCGCTTCTTTAACAAACTGTTCCCAACCACCAACTCCTGCTCAATACCCAGACCTATCAGGTTTTTTCCACCGTCATTTCTACGGGTAAAGCCATACCTTCATATCACATTTTTCACCACTGCATCTCCAACTCTCGCATTAAGGTCACCCAGTACAACTACATTGAATTTACCTTAAAACTCTCGATACACTCACTCATGTCAGTCGAAAATTGCTCCTTCCCCATACTCCTCTCGCTACCTGGACCATATGCACTCACAAATACCCATCTTTCTATGCCTAACTTGACTTTCACCCACATCAATCTTTAGGACACCTCCTTTCACTGGGTAACGATACTAGCCAACCGATCACTCAAAATCAAAACCACACCTTCTCGTGCCCAACCTTCCTTCACACCAGACTTTCTTCCACTTACCACACCAAACTCTCAATCTCCCTTACCTTTCAATTTCGTCTCACTCAGCGCCAACACATACAACTTCAAATAGTGAAAAAAAAATCAAGATATAAAGGTTGTCTTCAGAATTCAAATTTCAAATCATGATTTTTCTGTTAAAGAATTTATTGCTAAAACTTACAGAGTTATGAATTAATGATATGCCGATTACTACTATCATTTTGTGGGTTTTTCAAAATTCGATTATTTTTAAATTTGAAAACATGAAAACAGTGACTGGTTTCGCCTACTACAATTTTGGATATAATAACATGTAGTACACCACATCAATGCTCATGTGGCGTTACTTCAATCTAATGGACTTTTGTTTGGAAATGGAATTAACAAATTTTAAAAATGCGCGTGCCAAATAAAAATGTAACCTCTATCAATCAATAATCAAGTGACTGATGAAGTACGTTTGATTTCCTAAGACGTGATTGCAAGAGAATAAAATAGCCTTTTAACTATTCCAACGCAAAGGATGAGTGTTTATAGTCTAATGTGCTGGTAGTTAAATAACCCGTTAACTACTTCAACGCCATGGAGAGCGGGTTCATGGTCTAATGTGCTGGCAGTTGAATGTAAACAAACTCCTCCGTTTGAGAACTGGACACCAAGCTTTCCTACAGGCAAGAGCAAATTTGCATCAATCGAATGTGCACTGGACACTCGTCGATAACTCACAACCATCCATGACATGGTACCGTTTGCGCCATCATGTCCTTTGTACCACCAAGCGGCAGTCAACATGCAACACTCTTACTGATTGAGTGCAACGCACTTGCGGCAGCTCGGCCAGTTTTCGGTAATCCCAGTTTACACTACGAAATCTATTCACTGTCCCCACTTGCAGGGAAAAGCTAATCGCCTTCGGTAAGCATACCGGCCTGAACGAACCAGTGTTAATAAAACATCACAGATTAAACATAACAATTCTAACGCCCCACAACGAACTTTGATTCATTGATCAAAGATCAAAAAAATATTCCTTTAGAGTGCAACGTATATTGTTTTAGTTATAAAATAATAAAGTATCATTCCCATATGCACTACCTGCATACAAACTTCAACTGTTATTTTTGACTAATTTCTGACAGCCCATGTTTCCGCACATGAAGAGGTTGTACCCATCAAGAATTGATGAATATTTTGCGCTGTGGTGAGCTTATTCAGGCGTACGCCACAACTCCGGTGGAGATGTCGTTTAATTTAATGTAATCAAATCCACAACTTAACGCTATCGAACGGTGGCAACAGTCATGTTCGTCTCCTACAAGCAACTGTCGATGCTGAGAGCCATCGTTCCGCTGTAGCGGATGATGTCTAGTTGTTGATTGACATCCTAATTCACGTAACTAAATGCTGTCGACAAATTGAGTTTATTTTCGCAAGTAACAGGCGACGCGGTGACTGATGATGTTCAGTTGTTAATGAATCCTAGAATTGGTTAGTAAAGTGGAAAATTTTACCCATGTAAATTAGCCCTGTGTATTTTGTAATTAGCACCTTATGTCTCCTAATATTTTCCAAAGCATAGTGATCCAACCATTGTATTTGTTTTGGTCATGTACTTCCACCCTCATGAATATTTTTTGATTTGGTGTTGGTTCAGTGATATGGTTGATCTGCCTACATACTGGTTAATATCACTTGTGAACAAGTGGTGCTCATTGTTTTGCACGCAATAATCTTCGATATCATTACTTTATTTTTTAAATTTTCTTGCAGTACATATCACGCCTGGTTCTTTTTCTATTTATACTGTGTTTTATACTTCTTATGTAAAGCATGTGATGACCCCCAAACCATTCCTCTGCAATATTGTGCATGTGAAACAACATTCCAATGCTTGCAACAGAAGGGACTTTTTATTGTGTATTATTTATATATTTATTTGTATATTCTGTTATGAAATGTAGCTCTACTCTGAACCACAAATCTGCTCTCTGCTTATTGGCAAAGCTGGGCCGGTCACCAGGTTCAAAGGTTTTGTTTCACTGTTTGTGTGTGTGTGTGTGGATATGCGTATTAGAACTATATTGCCGTTGGCCTCTCACAACCGCCCCACCTTTGGCGGGAGAAAGCTCCTTAGTCCATGTTCTTTAGCAACAATTAGGTCTTGTTCACACTACTTGTGTAGTCTTCTGTTTTTAACTGTACAGAAGTCATTACTCGTGCCAAATAATATCCGTTACACAAGAATAATTCTTTGCGTAAAACACTTCGTGTCAGCATATTTTTTTTTCAACATGTCGGTTCATGGGGTATTTCGTGTAGTGATTTCATGTGATTATAATGCATTTAAGGATATATCTTCGAGATATTCAGACTTGCTGTGTATTCACCAGATAGTAAAATTTGAAACGTTCGTTCATCTCGGCATTCTCTTCATATTTGAAATATTCTGGTAACTATGTGCATTTTTTTTCTCCGTTGCCTTTTTCTAAACTATAATAGCTTCAATAACTTGAAGGGCCATGCTATCATCCAGTGCAGTATCAACCAATTTACTAATACTTCGTTCCTGCCTCTACTGGAGCATACCGCCAGTTTCCGTGAAGTTCGTCTTCTTTTAATCCCTATCCTTGGGTGTTGGATGAACCAAAATTAATCCTTGTTTGTATGTCATCAAAGTGAGGTCAATATTTACCAAGAGTTGACGTTTGTTTTATTAATTGTTTGTTATGGTATATAAATTTATTCTCCTTATTAATATGTATTTATATTGCCGTCTTATGTTGTTGTATGTGACCAGGGATACAGACTCATGAAGGACATGAAGTTCTTATTACCTGGGAATAACTGGCGATAGCATTCTAGTCAATGTGATGCTTTTTCAATCGAGTGTTTTCTTCTTAAAATCCTTTTCATGTTACTAAATCACTCGCCTCGAATGGTGTATGTAGATCTTTCATCAATCTCATCCGCCGCGTCGCCTAGTGGATAGCCTGTGTCGTGAGTCCGAGTTTTGGAGACACCGCCAGTGAGACTGGCAAGCTTAGCCTCGCGATGACAGGAAAACTCTCTCACCCTTAGTTTAGGACGAATCGGATGTATGTCTATCAAAAATCGAGTAACCATGAAATGAGCTTGGAACAAGTGATATTTTATTATTATCAAACTATGCATGCCAATGTACTCAGAGCCTTCTTCCTTTGAGCCCAGTCAAGAAGAGGAACCTCCTCTAGCTTACCAGTAGTGTGCGAGGTGATTTGAATTTCACCTCGGGTGGAAAAACATATTCTAATTACAAGTCTTTGAAGGAGATCTGCTCAGACGTGGATGTCCTTCAAACATTCTTTACTTGTCACGATGTTTGCCCTTTACGATCGATAGAGGCGCCTGAGACCATTCTACAGAACACAATTGGGACATTCGACCTGAATTACCAAAATGGATTTCTAGTCTCACAGGAAATTCATTTCAAGGCAAGTAATCACCAACTGGCGACATGAAGAGCGCCGTGACCCGGAAGATCCGAGTCGTGGTAACAAGCTAGGGTATCTGTCACTATTGGATATAGTTAGAGTGAGTGGTTCTACTCCGTCCTTCATTGCCTGTGTTATTTCACGTTTGCACGCAATTACATATACATTTTTTTATCTCATTCATTCCACAGCTTGTTATCTTAATGAGGCCCCTCTATCTCATAACAAGCTAATACCAGCGACCCGGCTCAAGATAATATGAAGCCTCAGCGATTTAAACTCTATCCAAACCACCTTATCTATACTAATGTTACAGCTAATTTGCAAACAAGCTCAAGATAGGCTTCCCTGATAAAGCAAAGCAAACATCTAAGTGAAGTTACACTTACTTCTGAAATGACTGTGTTAGGACACATGTGCGTACTAAACTATCTGCTCCGCCGGTACGTTAGTTTAGGCATGTTTAAGTAAGGATTAATTGGTGTGATCATAAACTTATTTTTCATGTTTAAGTTAAAGATTAATTGGTGTGATCATAAAGTTATTCTTCATGTTTAAGTTAAAGGTTAATGGGTGTGATCATAAAGTTATTCTTCATGTTTAAGTAAAAGATTAATTGGTGTGATCATAAAGTTATTCTTCCGCTTGATTGTTAACGAAGTTTCAACTAGTCATGTTATTGCATCTAATTTATATAATGTATGTTTTTAGAGGTAGCAATGTTCAATATTTTAAGTTAAATAATTTGTGTTCATACTTATTTGACCAGTTTTTCATTTTTGAATTCCACCATCCTCCTACGAATCTAAGTTTCTTAGTGCTCCAGCTCATAGCAACTTCTTTACATCAAAAGACGAGTTTTCTTAACTGTGTTTGGTAACAGGTACTAGCTAAATAGACCTGGTACGGTGGAGGGCGAGTAACCCTCGTTTCTCTCGGTAACCTGAACAAATTTGCGAGCCATTAGCAGAATGCCTTCCTTGCCAGTGCAGCACAATGCTGCCCTCTGTTGTTTGAGACATTAGGCGCTTTTCTTGTTTTGCAGCACCGAAACCAAACGCTGGTCGGGTAACCCCAACCGGGGGTGCCACTCCCTATTTGAGCTGTGATTCCGGGCCACGCTACAGCGAGTTGAAATAGGGAGTAACGGGGCAACTGTCCCGTGGCACCCTAACCGGGTGCCACTCCCTATTTGAGCTGGGACTCCGGGCCACGCTACAACGAGTTGAAATAGGAAGTAACGGGGCAACTGTCCCGTGGCACCCCAACCGGGGAGTGCCACTCCCCATTTGAGCTGTGATTCCGGGCCACGCTACAACGAGTTGAAATAGGGAGTAACGGGGCAACTGTCGTGAGTAGTTTTCTTCTCTCTTTGGACTCACGCCTCTTCATAAATATAAAACCCATGAGACATATGCGTATCAACATTAAAGGGTACACAGATTAAATCACGGTTATGCTATGACTGGAAACAAACATTCTAATATGTGTTGAAAAGTTCCAAAGAAATGAAATGATCTTGACATTCTCCCTCGTTCACACAACTTAGCGTTTTTAATAATCCGCCAACAGCGATTATATTTATATACACCTTGGCGTGAACCCTGCCTTGCTTATTTATTTCTGCTATATGGTAGCTAAAATATTTTGAAACGTCTCATTGTGTATTCTTAATTTATTTTGTAAGTATTTTTCTGATGAGTGTGCGCCAGAATACATATTACTATATTCCTAATGTCTAGTTTCATTTCTGACCTGTTCAACCTATTGTAATGCTCTGCGAACGAAACTGGTCGTATGCAAACAAAGTCATCGTCAGTCTAACATTTCACTGTTGCCTCAATTACACCCTAATTTCAATTTTCATATTTGCTGGTTAGCCTTTACATCCAACATTTCGAAGTCTTTTTGCAGAACAAGATGAATGTGCCCTCAACAATTGTTTACGTCATTAGCCCTTCATCGCACATGATTAATGTGCCTACATAAAAGATTTTATGTTTCTAAAAGCTCTGGTTCTATTCATGTCTAGCTATAAGCCCACCATGTCATGTGGTTTAAACCCTCAATGAGCTGTTATTTCACTCCTGCTTGCAGCCTACGCTGATACTGCCCGGGTACTACTGTTTCAGCATGATGAGGCACAATTCTCAACTGTAGGTCAAGTTGGGGTTGTTAGTCTAGATCAACATTGGGATTATTTGGAAGACTTTTTCTTGTACTCTCCGGGCGCATTACAAGTTTGAGAATAGATCAGGTTATGTCTCCCTTGTATTCTTGAATTTTATCTATTCTCATACGCGAGTTTCCTTGCGCGGCTGTAGACCTCATTCATAGGTTCCCCTTAGCAATGAGCCTCGCTGCTGTGACCTCGTCTTGGTGGTTACAAGTTACAACTGAACGGAAATACGTTGTGCAAGGAGAGCCCAACTTCGCTGTTGACTTTTGAATGCTGCGTTTACTGGGGAAACAAATATATAGGAAGAAATTTAATTTTTTCTGTGCTCTATTTTCTGTCCTTGTCTAAACAAAGCCTTGAAAGTATCCGTGCTCTACCGCTCAATAAACTTTTCTGTAGCTGATAAGGACTTGTTGGTATCCGCAAGGGGACACTGGCGACAGGCGTTCTTTTCTTCCCCAATAATTATCATCCTCAACAATCAATAAAATTCTATGTGACACTCAATAGTTTACTGTCACTGTTTCATTGATTTTGGCCAGCAAAGATCTCCGAGACTCTTTGTTTACTTCATTCACGTATCATAAAGATGCAAGGTCTTCACTCATAAGGTTACTGCATCATGCCAGTCATCTTTTAAGTGGAAATCATTCTATTGCAATAGTTCCTGATGAGGAAGATTGTTCTTCCTCCAAGTCTGCCTTGCTCGCCAGTGTCTGGGGCTTCAAGGCAACCCCCCGGACCCTAGCCACGAAAGGAACTAGTTATATTATTTACCCTTAGGATGCCCTATTTCAAGTTGTTGTTTAGTTGCCTCTCGTACGCTCCCGCATTGGACAAGTATTGAAGTGGTAGTCAGCATGACACTCTTACTGATGAAGTTCAACGCACAGGCAACAGCTCGACGAATTCTCCTGAATCACCTTTTCACGATGCAAAGCCTACTCACTGACCCCACTGGTGTTAGAAAACTAATGGGTTGCGGAAAGCATAGACCCTTACGAAGCAGTGTAAATATTAAATGACAGTACAAATTAAATACTTCTTCAACCCCACGATGTATGTGAGAATGGTAATCGAAGAGCACACAAACGAGGATCTATTAATTTTCGTAAAGTAATGAAGAAATTGTTCCTGTGTGCACTAATACCGTAGTTAAAAATTCTAGGTATTCCATAATTCAATGCGGACCTCTCAATTACCAAGAAAACAACGCAGGACTAAAGGGAAATGAGCGAGCAGATGCCCTCGCTCTTGGCATCCACCCATCAAGACGTTCGTGTACGCCCTGTGCTAAACACCTACTGAAAACCCTCTAGGGAGCTCAGGTTGGTCCCTTATTCGTGGTGGGACCTTAAACCGCACGTTTACTTGCCTCAAATTTGGTTGTTCAAAGTAGTTTAAAGCAGGTCAAGAGGCCTTCATGAGTGAGCCACTCTAGCTATAGCGTGAACCGGAGGTCCGATGAAGGGTAAGAATAAACCCCGTTCAAGAGCGACCAGCATCCTTTCCGGAGTGACAAAGACCAGGATCCCAACAGCCAAGAACTCCAGCCTACAAGACGAGCAGCGCCACCAACAACGACCGAACTAATGACGGCTTCGTGGTACTGACCAGAAGCATTCGCAAGACTACGAATTGACTAAACCAGGCGAGCTGAAGACTTCCGCGCAGAATCCAGCACAATCGACGGGCGTCGAACGAAACTAGAGTATAATATCAAAGCAACAGGCAAGGGACAGGCAAGCAAATGGTGGTGAAATATCAAAGCTTTATCTCTTCAAATCCACGAACTCGTGAACAACCGACCAACCAAGGAACCCGCCACCTACGCATGTGCCTCTACCTCTACATCCGATGACAACCTAAACGACTCTGGCAACATTTTGTAATCATCCCGATACCCTAATCTGGAAAATGCCACTGTGACCCACGCAATTACTGACCCTGTAGTAGTGCAGGCCTACTACTCATTAGTATTTATGTTTTTCATCTTTGTTTTGTCAGCCTGTTTTAATCAATTTACCTTGCACCCCTTCATTCATCTTTCAATCTCAATAAAGTAACTTGCCCTTCCCTAGAAATTGTTTGCCTATAGTTATAATGTTGCTATGCTTGCTTCTGAAAATGCTTGTTATTTTATTAATTGTTTTTTCTGCTTTCTCCCTCTCCTTAATACTGGCTATGTCTGCTTGACATGAGCAGTGAACTTATTTATGTGCTGGCCCTTATACTCCTATTGGAGCTGAATAAAATCTTATTAACAGATTTGGTTTTATTACACCAAAGCACCGAAAGACCTAGAGCTGATTGCTAGGTGACCCTAAACCAATGTTAGTCA
>SDVV010000885.1:0-28218 GCA_016164225.1 Gammarus roeselii | reverse complement strand
TTATACTTAAAGCTAGATTATTTTTTAAGTTTTAAAAAAAAAATCACCCTTTTTTTACCGATTTTTTGTTGCTTTTTTAAATTTCAATTGGTTTCGATTCTAAATTCACAAACCCCGATGTCAGTGGGGGGCTCACCTCTTTGTTCACCAAGGGGGGGATGTAGATACAAACTGAATGGGGGGACGGTGTAGGGATCTTTTAACTCAAAACGTATTTACACAAAGGGACAAATTAATGTTGGTGGATAACGAGGACACCACGGGAAGGCGAGTGAGCCTGGGATACCCCCAGGGGGTATCCCTCTGAGGTGCCTTATTGCTCTCGCTCTAAAGAGATGGTAGTCGATCTCTCCAATTTAGTTGAAAACTTTAACCTTTACGAGACGATGTTCGGTCTCGGAGCGATATTCGGCTGGGAGCGGTGACCGGCTCTTATATTGATATAGCAAAAAAAGTTTCTATACCCTGGAAACTTGTAAACTTTTGAGCTTAGACGCGAAGAACAGTATGCGATGTTAATTTCAAACTCAGTTAGTTGTCCGTCATTGGTTACGATACTGCCTCTGCGCAAAGCTTAACGTGGTAAGTGGCTTCTCAGCCCTTTGCGGTGAAGATCCTTCATGATGCCATATTTCCAGGTTGATCATATGCTTTTTCCACGTCGAAAAGAAATGGAAGCCACGTGTTCCCCTCGGACAAATGCTTGTCTAATGTCTGATTCCAGTCTTACGAGCTGGTCTGTCGTTGAGTGGTGCTTGCGGCAGCCACACTGGATACTGTTCAGGACTGCATGCATATCAAGGTAGCCGACAAGGCGCGTATGTCATTATTCATCCCATGGGCAAGACGAGCGGGGGGAGGAGAGGCTCACGCCTCTCCGAACCCTATTGTTAGGGTCGCTGAATGTGCGTGGCTGTAGTACAAATGAGGTAAAAAGGAGAGAGATTGGTAAAATGTTTGTGAGGAGGAAGGTAAGGGCGAATGTGAGTTTAGTGTGGTAAATGGAAGAAAGTCTGGTGTGGTGGAAGGTTGGGCGCAAGAAGGTGTGGTCCTGATATTGAGTGATCGTTTGGCTCGTAGCGCTACCTAATGAAAAGAGGTGTCCTCAAGATTGATGTGGGTGAAAGTTAAGTTTGGCGTAGAAAGATGGGCATTCGTGAGTGCTTACGGACCTGGCAGCGAGATGAGTCAAAAGAAGAGGGAGCCATTCTCGACTGACCTGAGTGAGTGTATTGAGAGTTTTGGAGGTCATTTCAATGTAGTTGTACTGGGTGACCCTAATGCGAGAGTTGGAGATGTAGTGGTGGAAAATGTAATAGGAAGGTATGGCGTTCCCGGTAGAAATGACTGTGGAGAAGACCTGATAGGTCTGTGTATGGAGCAGAAGTTGGTGGTCGGGAACAGTTTGTTCAAGAAGCGAGATATCTACAAGTACACTTGGGTAAGGATGGCCCATGGTGCAGTGGTGGAGAGAGCACTGATGGATTTTGTGCTGATATCGAGGAGAGTGGTGGGGAGGCTGTTGGATGTGCGGGTGTCTAGAGGGGAGGGTGGAAGAGTGTCTGACCATCTGCTGGTGGAAGGTAGATTGAGAGTGGAACAGGAATGGAAGGGCAACAAACGAGTGGGAGAAGAAAGAGAGGAAGTGAAATGAGTGGACTGAATGTGAGAAATAGAGCCGAGGAGTTTTAGCAGGCGTTGAGGGAAGAATGTAACAACGTGAGAGATGTGGAGGAAGAATGGGAAATGTTAAGGGATGCGTTGCTGAGATGTGCGAAGAAAGTTTGTGGGCTGGTGCAGAAGGAAAGGTTGAGAGTGGTGGAACGGGGAGGTCAAACTGGCGGTGGCGCGAAAAAAGAGGAGCGTTTGAGGAGTGGTTGCAGGTGAAGTCTTATGAAAGCTACAAAGAGAGGAGAAACGAGGTAAAGCGGGTGGTGAGGAGAGCCAAAAGCGACGCTGATGCCAGGTGGGGCAAACGGTTGTGCCAGAATTTTGAGGAGAGCAAGAAGATGTTCTGGAAAAAGGTGAAGAGGGTGAGAAAGGGAGAGACCGGAAAGGAGGAAGTGGTGAAAGATGAAAATGACCAGTTGTTGGTAGAAAGTGGTGATGTACGGAAGAGGTGGGCCGAGTATTTCGATGAGTTGTTGAATGTCGAGGATGACAGAGGCTTACATTGTTGCTGTAGGTGGTCGTGCTCGGATGCCAGTTTTGGGAGAAAGGCTTGTGGCGGGCATTACCAGGGAAGAGGTGCAGAAGGCGGTGAAGGCGATGAAAGCTGGAAAAGCCCCTAGTTTGGATGACGTTCCTACCGAGTGCCTGAAGACGGGTGGAGTAATAATGATTGTCGAATGGTTGGTGAGGTTACTAAACTTGTGTTTTGTGGCATGCGTGGTACCGATTGAGTGGCGCAGTGCCTGCATTGTTCCGCTATATAAGGGCTAAGGAGATAAAAATGAAGCGTGCTGCAACTCGAGAGGTATCAGTCTGTAATGTGTGGTTGGTAAGTTGTACGGGAGAGTGCTGATCAAAAGAATTAGAGACTGTACGGACTGTGAATTAGAGAGGAACAGTGTGGTTTCACGAGTGGTAGAGGGTCTGTGAGAAGTACCTTGCCAAAGGAAAGGATGTGTTCTGAGCCTTCATGGATCTGTAGAAGGCATACGACAGGATTGACAGGGAAGCGCTGTAGAGGGTGTTGCGTTTGAATGGAATGGGCGGACATATGTTGAAAGCGGTGCAGAGTTTCTAGGTTGGCAGCCGAGCATGTGTCTGAGTGGGAAGCGAGGTGAGTGATTGGTTCAAAGTGAAAGCGGGACTGAGACAAGGCTGCGTGATGTCTCCCTGGCTGTTCAACCTCCATATGGATGGAGTGGTCAGGGAGGTGAACGCTCGTGTGCTGGATCATGGCTTTGAACTGTTGGAAGCGAATGGGCGGAGTTGGCAGTTGAGCCAGTTGCTATTTGCTGATGATAGAGCCCTGGTAGCGAATTCAGAGGAGAAGCTATGTAGGCTAGTGTCTGAGTTCGGTAGAGTGTGTGAGAGGAGGAAGCTTCGAGTGAGCGTGGCTAAGAG
The DNA here is from genome assembly GCA_016164225.1 of Gammarus roeselii. NCBI lineage: Eukaryota > Metazoa > Arthropoda > Malacostraca > Amphipoda > Gammaridae > Gammarus > Gammarus roeselii. The sequence goes on along the minus strand of SDVV010000885.1, from coordinate 25,146 downwards.
TAAAGTAATGAGATGCTCGAGGACTGTCGATGCGAGTAAAATTAGTGTCCCCCTAAATGGAGATCTCTTGAAGGAAGTTCAGTGTTTTAAGTATCTGGGTTCCCATGTGAAGATAACTGAACTAGTGGAAACTGAAGTGAAGGAGGGGTGTAAAGTGTTGGGTGCACCGAAGAGTGTAATGAGCTGTAGGACGTTGGGGATGGAAGCAAAGAGAGGGATGTGTGAGTAATGAGCTGTAGGACGTTGGGGATGGAAGCAAAGAGAGGGAAGTATGAGAGTGTTGTTGTCCCAACTGTGCTCAACGGAGCTGTGACTTAGGGGGTATGAGCAGAGAAGAAAAAAAAGATTGAATGTTTTCAAGATGAAATGTTTGAGGAGCATGGCTGGAGTAACGCTGAGAGACCGGATCACCAACGACGTGGTTTGAATCAGAACGGGGATAGTAAAGAAATTGGAGGACAGAGTGGATTCGCATGTTCTGAGATGGTTCGGGCACACGGAGAGGATGGATGAAGGGAGATAAGTGAAAAGGGTGATAGATGCGGAGGCGAGTGGTCGCAGGCCTAGAGGTAGTCCGAAGTTTGGGTTAATTGATGGTGTGAAGCAGACGGTAGGAAGGAGAGCCATGAATGTGGAAGTAGCGAGAGAGCGTGCAATGAACAGGCGTGAGTGGAGAATGGTTGTGAATGGTTGATTTTGACGCTGCTCTGATGTGCTTTCCCGCCCTTGGCATCCCGTTGTCGGGATGGTCGTGGGTGGGGGGTGCTCGGCCATTATGACGCGGCGGGGGTAAACCAGTGAAAACTGTCGGGCCCTGCTGCTGACAACGGATCCTCGGACTGCACTCGTGACCCAGAGTGTATGTTGCGGGGTTACCGGTCGGACCTTTTAGCACGAAAGGGTCAAGTTGTGAGGGTGTGAGGTGCGCTTGCCGTCAGTCACCCCCCTTTCTGGGGGATGCGGTCAAGTGTCTGTATTTGTATCCATGGTCTTGCTGGGGATGTTGGTAAGAGCGATGGGGCGATAGTTATATGGGTCACCGTGGAATTTCTCGGGTTTGGGTATTGGGATATTTATAGGTTCCCGCCATTGATCGGGAAAAAATGAGTTTGAGAACAGCGCCTTGATGTCGGCCACCCCCCTTTCTGGGGGATGCGGCCTAGTGTCTGTATCTGAGAACAGAGTGTTGAACACTTTCAATAAGTGATCACGGGCGCAATCTGGGAAATTTTCGATCATGTGGCTGTGTACTCGGTCTGGCCCAGGTAAAGTTTCACGTGTATGGTCTAGAGCGCTCTGTAGTTCGTGGAGGGAGAAAGGTTTGTTGTAGGCCTCTTCGATTCTAGAAGTAAAGTCAAGATGTTCGCTTTTTCGAACATATTTGTTGAATGCGAAATCTGGCTAAACGTCTGAGTTAGTTTATTTGCGATTTCCGCGTGGAAGAATAAGTTCTGCCTCCGTCAGAAAGGATGATAATAGGTCGCTCGGGTTTTCCCTGATTACGTCGATTTTTTTTCCCACACGTCACGTTCCTTCTCCACTAAAAGTTTTCGGTATACAGCAGATGATATTTTCCACGTTACTCGATTCCTGGGGGACCGTGCGCGTCGGTAGGCATGGTATAGCTTTTCACGCTTATCTCTTGCTTCTTGCACCTCTCGGCACCACCATGGTTTCGGGAAGAAGACTGAAAGGGCATATTGGGGAATGCTTGCCTCGACTGCAGCTTGAAACTTTTCGTAAAGTTGGGCGCCGACTTCGTGATCCGAAATGTTTTCGGGGATGTTGCTAAGTATTCCACCCAGCTGGCTTTTCGGAAGTTGAATCGAAGTTATTGTGGAGCAGAGTTTCTTGGTTGGTTAGTAAGAAGCTATATGATGACTGGGTTATGGTCGCTGTCGTGTGTTGAAGGCAAAACTCTCCTAACAAGTTGGGGTGCCAGAGTGGGGGAGCATGTGGATAAATCGATGGCAGTTTCACTTTCAGGGGTGATTCGGGTGTGTTGTCCGTCGTTGATAAGGACCAGGTTGTGAGTGTTTATGGTGTTACCTATTATCACTCCCCTGGGGTCTGTTCTAACGCACCCCCATGTTTCATGGTAGCTGTTGAAGTCTCCAAGGAGGAGTATTGGTGAGAGCAGATGGTTTAGCGATTCGATCAATAGTGCTTCCGAGAGGTCATGGCCTCTTGATGAGTAGATGGATACCACTGTTATTTGCCTTGAGACGCATATCTTTACGGCGATAGCTTGGAGTTCTTTCCTTAGGGAAAGAGGGAGGCGAGGTAAACTTTGGTGGTCATAAGGGCCACTTCGCCGTAGGCAGTCACGTTGGTGTGGCCTTCGCGGTGGTGTATGATATATTGGGGAATTCTGAAGGTGGTGGTCTCTCGGAGTTTGAACTCTTGGAGGCCTATCACCAGAGGTTTATGAGTGTCGATTAAGGATAGTAATTCCATCTTTCTTGTTCCAGAGTCCATGGCAGTTCCACTGGAGTATTTTGGAGTTTATTTTGAAGGCTGTTTGCACTCTGACCTTGATGATCTAGAGTGGTCGCGTGATTTGCTGGAGCTTTTGTGGTGCTCGCGGGTCGGTATTGTCTGCTTTCGGTGGAAGGAGGTTTGCTGCGGTTGCTGCAGTCGCGCTGCGAGTGCTCTTGTGGGAAGACAAGGGTGTGTGCTCTTTGTGTTTGCTTTGTGAGCGAGGGCGCTCTTCTTTTGTGGTAGCCTTTTTTATCTGTGTGGGTGGTTGTGTGGAGTGTGAGGTATTTGGGCCAGGTAAGATCACTGGTTGTGCAGTGGTCTCGCGTTTGAGCTTTTTGAGATAAGCGCTGTCAGCGAGGCCGTGATCGTTCTCGCTGGTGGCGTGTTCGTGAGTCGGGTTTGTTAACGGGAAGTTGTGTCCCTCGCGGTGGTTTTCCACGAATGGAGCCACATTTGAGACAGGTGAAGGTAGTTCTGAGTTTGGTCCTGGTGGGCCCTTACTTGAGAGTTGCCACTGATCTTTTAGCTCAGTGGCGCCTGGGTATCGGAGGTTTCTTCATCTCTTTGCCTTTTAGTTTCTATAGTAAAGAGCCTTGCTGCGTGGTCGACTGCGGAAGATGCATCCATCTCGTCTTCCTCCTGGTCTCTGCATAAATCATTTATTGGATTGTGCGTCTCTGGTGCGGGGGCGGTTGCTGGGCAGAGTGAGGGAGCACTGCAGCCAGGTAGGAGTGTGGGTCTTGTTACGATGTTGTTCTGATGATGTGTGGATGTCGTCGGGGAGTTTGGTTGCATTGTCGATTTGATTGCTTTGACATAATTGAAGCGGTCTGGGTTATCGTCTTTCCAGATTTGGATGGCTTGTTTCCGTGTAACTCTTCGTTTGTTTTGAGTGATTGTTATTTATTTTTCGTCCATGTGTACTGGGCAGTCACGGTCGCCTGCCTCGCGGAAGCATGAGCAGTGGTAGCATTTAGGGTGGCGGACTATGCAGTCTTTTCAGTCGTGCTCGCCAGCTCACTTCTTGCAACGTTTTGGTGTATGTGGCTGGCAGTATGCGATGACGTGGCCGTATTCAAGGCATTTTCTGCACATAGGGGGCCATGTTGCAACTGGGTAGGTTTTGGTTCTTCCTTGTTCATCCGGGATTACTATGAATTCCGGTGCGTCGTGTCCCGAAAAGGTAATATGGTATGCAGTAGAATTTGCGTTACGTGATTTTATCCATGTTGCTTGACGGACTTCGCTAACTCCGTAGTCTTCAGCTAGACCTTCAGCGAAAGCACTAAGGTCGGTTGTAGGCGTGTAACGGAAGGTGTATATAATTCGTTAGGTATCGCTGAAGGACGGATGTATTTCCATTGTAACTTTGAGTTTGTTTATGTGGGTAATCTTTTGTATAAATAGCGTTACTTTTCTCACGTTCTGTGACGTAGGCCAGATATTTCTTTCCCTGTCGTTGTATTTCTTTCGGGTTTCCTCCTAGTTATTCGATCAGTGGCTTCATCATTATAAATGGATTAGTTGAAAAGGCAACTTTGCTTGCACCACTTTCGTTGAACGTTATGAGGAAGTGGGTAAGAAATGAAGCCGGTCTTCTCTCCCAAGTTGGAGGGTCATTCTGGGAAGAGCGCATCGAGACTACAGCCTCTCGTCGCCCGACCCCGTGATCTATCTGGTATTAGAGGGTCGCTCTCTCCCTCTCCTCCTCTAGGCAGTTTCTGTCCGCTGGGGTGTCCGTCTACTTTGCAATAAAAACAGTGCTGTTCCTCGGACTGGCACGACTGGGGATCTTCCCGTTTGTCGTGGTCGTCCTGGGAGCAGTATGAGCATCTTTGTTTCCTTTTACAGTTTCCTCTCGTGTGTCCGTATTTCTGGCATTTACAGCATCGCATCGGACGTTTCTCAAGTGGTGTAACCTTGATTTTGGTGGCGCAGAAGGGAATGTCTTGATATTTTGGTGGAGTAGGGCTGTTAAATTTTAGTATCAGGGCTGTGCTAGTCTCTCTCCTTGGTGTGATCTTCGGTGCGACCTTTGATTCGACAACGCAGTCTTCGTATTTAACGAGTCCAGTGATGTACTCCTCGATTTCATCATTCGGGATATCTTTAACGTAGATCAAACCTGAACTTGTAGAGAAAGTCGGGTGTGGCACTATTTTGCATGGCTTGCGACAAAGTCTATTTTTGGAAAGAATCGTGTCACTTAGAAGTTTTGTGTCTACTTTGAGGGCAAAGCCTTCGTCGCCGCTGGTCCGACGCTCAGGACTGGGCGGCCAGTGAAAGAGCCCAGCTCTTTTCCCAGATTGTAAGGACAAATGTCCGGTCTGTCGTTGGCGTTGAACGTGATTTTCAGGTGTTCGGGAAAGGTATGATTATTGTTGAACAAGTTGTATTCATTGAATGGCGTGTATTGCTTCCTCCTTGCAGCCCTTGGAGCTCGATTGGGGTTATTGTAGGGTGAAGAGTAGTCGAAGTTGTCGTCGGACGTAGAGGTGGAGGTACTCGCGTAAGTGGCGGGTTCTTTGGTTAGTTGGTTCTTTACTAGTTCGTAATATGGAAAAAATGGTTTTGACATGACCTTCGAGTCTCGTTAGACGGCCGGCAATTGTGCTAGGTTCTGCGGTGAAAACTTCTGCTTCCTGCTCAGAGAGGCCGGTCGCTTGGCTTAGTAGTTTCTATATTTACTGGACGTTCCTGGTTAGCTCGTCGATGCGGTTGTCTCTCCGGTCGTCTTCTGCTGCTTAGGTGGCGTTGGTCATCTTGGAGAGGCTGACGTTCTTGGCCGTTGGAATCTTAGTCTTCGGCACTTTGGAGGGTATGCTGGTTTCTCCTAAATGAAGTTCCTTTCTACTCCCCATGGCCCCCTGGTTCGCGCCAGGGGCCAGGGAGTTAATTTTACAGGTCTCTTGACCGGCTTTACTTATATTAAATTACGTTAATTTTAAAGTATCACAAACAATGCAAGCAAACGTGCGGTTTACGGTCCCAGCACAAACTAGGGACCAGCTGGTTAATAATTAGTATGTGAACAAACGCGAATTCCTGGAGTGGCAGAGTAGGTGCAGCGTAGATTACGGGTAGGTTCAACGTAGATTCAGAGTAGGTTTAACGTAGATTCCGAGTAGGTTTACCGTACCTACTAAGTAACTACGGTAAACCTATCGGATTTTCATTTGAGCCTCATTTCCACCAAAGGGAAATGAGGCTCAAATCTAATCAAAATCCGAGTAGGTTTACCGTAGTTACAGAGTAGGTACGGTAAACCTACTCTGAATCTACGTTGAACCTACTCGTAATCTACTCCCCCAACGGAGGAGTCTGCATTAACTTCACGTTGGGACTCCGGTGGAAAACAAAATCAAATTACTACTACTACTTTATTCAAGAAAGGTAGAAAAAATGTAGAAAAGCTCAGAGTGTAAATGCTGTATTTCAGACGAACGACAAAAGTGTCGTTTCCATAAAAAAAATGCACAAGTAGTTCAATTGAATACAAAACCTTGACCGAGTACACGATGGGTTAACATGTAATAAATCACTGTTCAGCCTGAATATCACGGCAGATCGTAAATTATACAAGTGACTCGAAGACCATTCACGCGGGAGAAATTTGATGCCACCGAAAAAAACGATTTGTCACGTGACAGCCTCGAATCGGCTGTTTACAAAGCCTAAACTGCCACATGAAAACCGTTTCTCTCGTAAGCACCAACAGTCTCCCGTGGGATTTGTTTCAGCGGCAGCATGCCTGTAGATGAAGAGTGTTCGAAGGCATGACGCTTAACCTTTTCATACAGTTTGATCTTTATTCTCAAAGTCATCCCCGTTCGTTTCATCCTTCACGTCTGCCTCGTGCAGCACAGTTAGAACGAACATCACCACCTAATTTTGCATTCATACCCTTGGTCATTTATCCCGTTAAACCCTACACCGGTCCCAACAGAACACCCTACCTTCTATCTAACACAGCCCCATGCAAACATATGTACTTGAAACGTAACTTCTTCCAGCAACTCCTCTCATGACTACACTGATTCTGCTTGCATCGACACTCCCCAAGCATCTCAATATTCTACATCAAACTACATCAACTCCCAGCTTCTTCCTCACATACCCACCCCACTCGACTGCTGACTCAGTCCATTTCCTTTTGACTACTCAAATCTTCAGCCCAAATACACTCGCGATCACCTCCGTGACCACTTAATCTGTTAAGATATTGAACAATTGTATTACTCTCGCATGCTTCGTTGCCAACTTGTCAACTATGAATGGTTTTCAATAAACTCATGTCCACTCTAAAATTAAAACTTTCAGAACACACCCTTTTCCTTCACAAGAAACTCCTTATACACTGGGATAACTGAAATGATTTGATCTGCACACTCTCGACCACTCATAAACTACACTACTCGCGAATTACACCACCCGTACTAATTCTCTTCAATCAGAATACGGTACAACTTACCCAACGCACATAAGACTGTTGCCTCCTGAGTTGCTAGATTCACATTTGTATTCACCCTCGTACAGCAATACAATAGACAGTTCCACTCAAGCGGCACCACACTCAACACTGAACACATGAACAACCTAAACAAACCTTTTTCGGGTATTAGGTTGCAACACCGTCCAAGCCTGCACTTGCCATTCTCTTATCACACACATCATCCATAGCAACAGTTATCCACAGATATTTTTAACATTCAACAACTTTTTGATTTGGTCTTCATTTCCACTGGAGCCTCAGCGCAAGTCATCGCACGCTCCTCCGTTGGTCACAGCAACTTTTTAATTTACTCAACCCTTCTCCCAGATGCTCCTTTCCTCGCCCGCAACTTCTTCATGAACATATTTTCTTCAAAATTCCCACACTACTACCTTTATTCATTGCTTCTGTGTCCCACTTGGCTTTCGTCACCAAACACTACAGCTCCTTATCGCAATACCTATCAAAAGCCACCGATGATAAGATTAGGGGTCCATCTCTACCAGAAAAGCCCCCTCTGCAAACACTCCAGCATCTCTTTTACGCCACTGCCATTAAAATATCCTACTTCCGCCACTATCTTTTCCCCCGCCGCACGCTCACAGGAAGCACCCATCGACAGCACATCTTTTGACCTTGCACACTTTTTTTAGCACTCTTCATGCCTTGTCTTTTCACATTTCTCCTTTCAGTCCTGCTGGAATTCATTTTCTCCACTTGACACATCCAACTCACTTACCTTCTCTATCGTTCTTCCTCCCACTCGGCTGTTCTCAGTCATTTCCACATCACCACTTAACACCCGAATATTTCTACCCCTTCCCATAAACTGTTCCATTGGCCATTTTGACCCTAGGAGTACCTTGGGAACAAACAGCTTTCAATCACAAGCTCCGGAGTCCCACTTCTTGCACGAACGGTACTAGCCTATAGAATTATCTTCGCCCTTATTTCTACCCGGAACACTAGACCCGTAGATGTAGAAGTTAAACGCTCGTCTTCTGATTTCCAGCATAATCACCCCGTTGCACGGCCCTATAAAATTGCATATATTCACGGCTTCTGCCAAAAAAAATCACGTGTCGTTATCCCGCCTACCCGGTGCTTATGTGCTTGCAAAGACTGATATTTATATATCTAGCTTGATTTTCATCCACATTGATCTGGACGATACGTTAATTTGATTTAACAGGGATGTTAGAGTAGTTACCCCGCAGCGGGGGTGTTACAGTACATACCCTGTAGCGGGGGTGTTAGAGTACTGCTACCGTAACCCCTGCGTGTCGTAGGAGACGACTAAAAGAGATGCCCCGTAGCCGGAGCTTAGAATCGTGCTACCGGAACCCCTGCGTGTCGTAAGAGGCGACCGATATGGGGCGGGTCGAGGAGGCCCTAAATGATGGCAAGACGAGCGGGGGGAGGATGTACGTGGATGTAGTACAAATGAAACAAAGCGGCGCGAGATTGGTGAGATGTTTGTGAGGAGGAAGTTAGATGTGTTAGCGCTGAGTGAGACGAAATTGGAAGGTAAGGGCGGATGTTAGTTTGGTGTGGTAAGTGGAAGAAAGTCTGGTGTGGAGGAAGGTTGGGCACGAAAAGGCGTGGTCTTGATATTGAGTGATCGGTTGGCTCGTAACGCTACCGAATGAAAGAAGGTGTCCTCAAGATTGATGTGGGTGAAAGTTGAGTTAAGCGTAGAAAAATGGGCCTTTGTGAACTTACGGACCTGGTAGCAAGAAGAGTGAGAAGGAGTGGGAGCAATTTTGAACTGACCTGAGCAAGTGTAATGAAAGTTTCGGCAGTCAATTCGATGTGGTTGTATTGGGTGACCTTAATGCGAGAGTTTGTGATACAGTAGTGGATAATGTGATAGGGAGGTATGGCGTTCCTGGCAGGAATGACAGTGAAGAATACCTTATAGGTCTGTGTATGGAACAGAAGCTGGTCGTCGGAAATAGCCTGTTCAAGAAGCAAGATATCCACATGTACACATGGGTAAGGATGGCCCATTGTACAGTGGTGGAGAGAGCGCTGATGGATTTTATGCTGATTTCGAGAAGAGTGGTGGGGAGGCTGTTGGATGTACGGGTGTTGAGAGGGGAGGGTGGAGGAGTGTCTGACCATCAGCTGGTGGAAGGAGAATTAAAAGTGGATCATAGGTGGAAGGGGAACAGTAGAGTGGGAGAAGTCCCAAGGAACTAGAGATCCTAAGAGGCAATTTCTGCCCATCCTACAATTTGCCTTGAAGTGAACCTCCCGGAGTCTCCTCAGGGGGGACTCACCGTGTGCAACTCTCTCCAGTCACACAGACCCCCAAAGAGACTTTTTTGTGCTGCAGAGCCTCCCCTTGGTTCTGTAACCGTCGGGGGATCTCAGAATTAGGGGAGGAAGAGAGGGAGTGCAAGTGAGTGAGCTAAATGTGAAAAGCAGAGCTGAGGAGTTCCAGCGGACGTTGAGGAAGGAATATGACAACGTGAGAGGGCAGGACCTGTAAGATGTGGAGGAAGAATGAGAGACGTCCAGAGATGCCTTGTTGAGATGTTCGAGAAATGTGTGTGGCGTGTGGGCGTATGTAGACGGAAGGGCTGCGAGTGGTGGAACGAGGAGGTCAAACTGGCGGTGGTGCAGAAAAGAAGAGCTTTTGATGAGTGGTTGCAAGCGAGGTCGGTGGTGGTCTGTGACAACCAGAAGTAACTGAGAAAGGAGGTAAAGAGAGTGGTGAGGAGAGGCAAAAGAGACGGGGATGCCAGGTGGGGCAGACGGTTGTGGCGAAATTCTGAGAACAAAAAGATGTTCTGGGTAGAGGCTATGAGGTGAACAAGGGAGAGGGCCGAAAGGAGGAGGCGGTGAAAGATGTACGGTAGAGGTGGGACGAGTATTCTGATAAATTGTTTATTTGATTTGAGCCTCAACGTGAGTCATAATAGGCTCCCCCGTAGGGCGCGAGATGAATTGTTGAATATTGAGGATGACAGAGGCTGACAATGTTGCTGTGGGTGGTGATGCGCGAATGCCGGCTTTTGGAGAGAGACTTGGTGCGGACATTACTAGGGAAAGGTGCAGGAGGCGGTGGAGGTGATGAAATCAGGAAAAAACAACTGGTTTGGATGGCGTTGCGACTGAGGGACTGAAAAAGGGTGGAATGACGGTTGTCGAATGGTTGTTGAGGCTACTGGACATTGGTTTTGTGGCGGGCGGGGTACCGATTGAGTGGTGCAGTGCCTGCATTGTCCCGCTGTATGAGGGCAAAGAAGATGTAAATGAGTGCTGCAACTCAAGACGTATCAGTTTGTTATGTCTGGTCGGTAAGTTGTGTGGGAGAGTGCTGATCAAAAGGATTAGATAATGTACGGATTGCGCAATTGGAGAGGAACAGTGTGGCTTTAGGAGTGGTAGAGGGTACGTCGATCAGATTTTTGCAGTGAGACAGGTCTATGAGAAGTACCTTGCAAAGGGAAAAGATGTGTTATGGGCCTTCATGGATTTATAAAAGGCATACGACAGGATTGACAGGGAAGCGCTATGGAGGTCGTTGCGGCTGTATGGAGTAGGCGGAAATCTGTTGAAAGCGGTGCAGAGTTTCTATGTTGGCAGCCGAGCATGTATCAGAGTGAGAAGCAAAGTGTGATTGATTCACGGTGAAAGTTGGTCTGAGACGAGGCTGCGTGATGTCTCACTGGCTGTTCAATCTCTACATGAATGGAGTGGTCAGGGAGGTGAACACGAGTGTGCTGGGTCGTGGCTTGGAGCTATTGGAAGCGAATAGGCGGAGTTGGCAGTTGAGCCAGTTGCGGTTTGCGGATGAGACGGCGCTGGTTGCGGATTCAGAGGAGAAGCTATGTAGGCTTGTGTCTGAGTTTGGTAGTGTGTGAGAGGAGGAAACTTAGAGTAAAGGTGGGTAAAAGTAACGTCATGAGATGCTCGAGGACTGTTGATGCGAGCAGAATAAGTGTTCTCCTAACTGGAAAGTTGCTGGAAGAAGTTCGGTGTTCTAAGTATCTGGGCTCCCATGTGGAGAAGACTGAGCTAGTGGAATCTGAGGTGAAGTCGCAAGTGAATTAAGGGTGTAAAGTACTGATTGCACTGAAGAGTAAGGAGCTGCAGGACGTTGGGGATGGAAGTAAAAGAGGGTTGCATGAGGGTATCGTTGTCCAAACTGTGCTACACGGAGCGGAGACTTGGGAGGGTGAGAGCAAAGGAGAGAAGAATGTTGAATGTTTTGGAGATGAAATGATTGAGGAGAATGGGGCTCCGGTGGAAAACAGAAGAAACTACTACAACTACTTGAGGAGAATAGCTGGAGTGTCGCCAAGAAACGGTTCACAAACGACTAGGTTCGAATCGGAACGGAGATGGTGAAAAAGTTAGAGGACAGAGTGGATTCGCGTGTTCTGAGATGATTCGGGCATATGGCGAGGATGGATGAAGGGAGATCGGTGAAAAATGTGATGGAGGCGGAGGCGAGTGCCCGTAGGCCTAGAGGTAGACCGAAGTTAGGTTGAATGGATGGTGTGAAGCTTAAGTTAGGAAGGCGAGTTGATTTCATCCTCATTTCTACAAGAGCCTCAACGAAAGTCATAATAGGCTCTACCGCAGGGCTCGATGATCATGGATTCCAGTAGGCTCGCAAGCCGCAGTGTGCGAGAAAAAACAACGCTTTTAAAATCAGAAAAATTTGAAAATTTTAGCAGTGTCAGGCGCACGGTAGTTCGCACAAGAAAAAAGCTTTGACGAAAGAAACCTCCGCTTCCAATCATTTAGAACTTTAAGAGTAATATGTACACACGCTAGTACGCACAGGTATCATCGTTGAGACAGGTACAAGGCTTACGGCTACCTACACGGACAAAGTCAGCTCCGACAGCAACGCAACACTATGTTTACAGCTACGCGGTCTAGTTAAGTTGAGGTACAATTTATTTATTCAGGTAAGATAAAGACTCAGACAAAACGAATCCCCGCCTCCAACCGCTCACAACTTCACAGATAGTAGATCGTTGAAATTGGCACAAGGTCTATGGCTTCACGGATTAGATCAACTCCAACCGCAACGCGTCACAAGGTTTATAGCTACGCAGTCCAGGTCAACCCCAGAAACTACATATGGTCCGTGCACGTGCGAGCAAGCACAGATTGAATAAAAAAAAAACATTGACAAAATCACAAACAGGAACTCCAGCACAAATACACTAGCATTATTATACATGACAAAATTGTGGATCGTGAAGAAGAAAGGGCAGGTTCGACATGCGCAGAAAAACTGCCCAGATTATTGATTTTGCATTTATTGTTTGATGGGATAGGGTGGGGGAGGAGGCAGAGGTTCTTTGGGTCCCAAAAGAGCCCGATAAATCCCGGAGGGTAACCCAAATTCCCCGGGTCCCTCGTCTCAGCTCATCTGTTTGTCTCGAATCATTTCGGCCAGTCTCGGCTCGTCGCGATCAACTCGACTCGCCCGAACATGTTTCGACTGATCTCGACTAGCCTCGACATGGCTCGCCCCCTCTGCGCTAGCAATCATATGATCTGTAATAACAAAAATGTTCACTCAAGCATTTAGGGTGGGAGTGGGGTGGCAGAGGTCCCTCGCGTCCCAAAAAAGCCCGACGAATCTTGGAGGGTAACCCAAGTCCTTCAGTCCCCGAGCTCCCCGGGTCCCCTCGTCTCGTATCGAATCATTTCGGCCGCGACCAACTCGACTCGCCTCATCATGTTTCGACTGATCTCGACCAGCCTCGACGCGACCCTCGCCCTCTGTGCTAGTAATCCGAGGACTGTAATAGTTATTTGTTCGACTCAAGCATTTCACATACATACATTTTTCTGTGTATGTGTTTTACAGCGTGGGGAGGGGGAAGCAGGGGTCCCAGGGTTTAGAAGGGCCTCAAGCGGGTCCCAAAATTTCGGAAGGGGGTCCCAAAGGGTCTCAAGGGTAAAAGGCCCCGAAAGGGTCCAAGTGGGTCCCCCAAAATTCTCCTACTCTTCCAAATCCCTCAGGTCCCTCGAGTCCCGCTTGTCCCACGAGTACCTCCCTTCCTGGGTCACCTAGTCTCAACCAGCCTCGGTTCGTCTCGACTCGTCTCGCCAGTCGACTCGTTTCGCATCGCCAGTCGACTCGTTTCGCCTCGCCTCAACCTGCCTCGACTCGCCTCATCCCCTCCACGCACAGTGCCATTCAAGACTTTCACTCACTAAGATCAACAGCAACATTATTTCACCATTTAGCTGTGCTCGGACATTTATTAGGCGCCCGGGAGAGCGCGAATTCTCCCACCATAGGTTGGACTAGACCAACTAACACACCGCATTGTCCACCAAGGGCCCCGCCGGGCGTATAACGATACATAATCATATAACAATCCAAAATTGATCACCACGAAAAGAGGGCACAAATAAATATCCGAGCCCACGAAATAAGAAATAATACAAAACTAAAATAAAGTGTTAATAATCGATAAAATGAATAATCATCCATCCACCTCAAATGAGAGACGAATGTGGAAGCGAGAGAGCGTGCAATGAACAGCCGCGGGTGGAGGCGCGCGCAATGAACAGGCGCTGTCGGGATGGTCGTGGGTGGGCGGGGGCCCGGCCATCATGATGCGCCAAGAGTAAAACAGTAGTAGAAGTTGGTGCCATTTTCCATCGGAGTTCCAACGCGAAGTTAATGCAGACTCCCCCTGTAGGGCGGTGGGTAAACCAGTGAAAACTGTCGAGCCTGCTGCTGACAACGGATCCTCGGATCGCACTCATGACCCAGAGTGTGTGTTGCGGGGTTACCGGCCAGACCATTTAGCACAAGAGGGCTAAGTTGTTTGAGTGTGAGCGTATGAGGGTGTGTTGGCCACCCCCCTTTCTGAGGGATTCGGCCTAGCGTCTGTTTTGTACGGTACTTATTCTATGCTCCAACCACACACCTGGGCGACATGTTGAGGTGATTGAACCTGGAATCGAGGACGCGTGCAAAATCGGATACGTCGAGTCAAGGCGATTCTGGTCTATCATAACTCATCCTATAATGCAGGCGCGCACCCAATGGGGCGCACTAATGGAGAGGGGAGAGCCGGACACGTCGGTGCCTTACCCCACTTTTTTGAGTAGTCTGTAGCAGATCGAGAAATGGAGGAATATGTTTTGACTACTTTGTCATACCTTTAGGATTTGCTGGAGATCCTAGAGACCTTTTAGTAACACTTCATTAGATTACAATGCAACAGATATACAGATACGGACAGTAGTCCGCATCCCCCTGAAAGGGAGGTTGCCGACGACAAGGCGCACCGAGCACTCCTCTCATACACTGACACGCAAGCAATCTTAGCCCTTAGGCACTGAAAATTACGGCCAAGAGACCTCGCAACACACACTTCGGGCTGGAGTGAGGTTCGAGAACAGTGTCAAGAGCAAGGACAGACAGTTAACAGACTTATCCCCGCTGTGTCATAGTAACTGGGCTCTCGCTTACCCTCGAGTCACGATCATGCCGTTTTTGAACGAGACGGCAAGAGTGAGAGAGCACATCAGGGTAGCATTTCCGCAAAACAAAAACATTGAAAAACCACAGTAAAATATAGAGGTCAGCTTCTTCTTACCACTTGATGTTACGCCAACGATTGAAGGCAGCCTTGGTAGTTGACCTCCTCAGGTGTGATTACAGCGACTTGGTGGAGCTTCTCTTTCATAATTATGGATCGGTGTATTGAAAATCTTACCTGCATTATATTTTATTTATTATTTGCTCTCATGTTCCACCGGAGTCCCAACGCGAAGTTAATGCAGACTCCCCCGTAGGGCGGTCTACCTGCATTATAGCATAGGTTTAAAATAAGCTATGGGCTAAGTTATGGTTTGCTTCTTAAAGCATGAAGGGAGGTGAAGTACATCCTGCCGTCATCCACACTCCTGGGTATTCGCCCTTCCGTCTGCATCGGTTTCGTCTAGGATGAGGACAAGTATAACGACTTCAGAGAACAGATGTATAATTACTTAATATTTAGTTATATCAACTTTTAATTGCAATAATGACATAACTATATAATTATGTAGAACACAAAAAGCACGATAAGTATAACTATAGGAAAAAAGTATAATCGTTCATGCCCACATGGAGTAATACATCTAAGTAGTAATCTAAAAATAACCTTGCACAGAAATATGCGTACATGACAAACGTTGAAAATAAGGTAAGTACACTCAAACGCGAAAAAATCCTGAACAAAGTCTTTCACACCAAGCGGTACAATTGTGACTCTATCCCATGCTGACCCCTCACCTAGGCATCCGTTAGGTTCACAGACCGCACGGAGCCGCCGACTAACCAAAGGGGGGGATGAACATCCTATTTCCCTTCTGACTGCCCTTTTCATCCTCCATCAACTCTTCTTTCCCACCATCCCGAATTCACAACTTCTGTTCACCTCATTTGAATCTTTTTATAGTTTAAATTTCCTTTAACTTCTCTCAAACTAGTCTGAACAACTCCTAGTAGATGCTTCAAATCAGTACTAAAATCTTATCCTTTCGCGTGGCTAATGACAGCATATTTTCGTTATTTTTTTCACGAATCCATTATCTACGGTTTGATTTGATTTGGGCCTCATTTCCACCAGAGCCTCAACGTGAGTCATAACAGACTCCCCGTCGTTGATTCAGGTAAGTTCGCACGGTCTCGCGTGCGAAAATATTAATCATGTCAAGATGAAGTCAGTACATATTTCAATTGTGGCATATTCGCGTACTAGCGCGTACGAGAGAGTAAAAGTTTAATGCATATCTTCGTAAAATGTGTTGTTACTTCTGTGCGTAATGGGGTAGAGAGACCACCTCATTTGCACAGGTGTTTGAGGTTTAGACAGCCTCGTATAGTCCGGTGTGTTTTCCGAAAGCGATAAGCTTTTTATGGTAGGTTGGGTCCGTGAGTAGGCTTTGTAGGTTGCACGGGGGATCTAGGAACGCTCGTCGGGCTGCCGCGAGTGCGATGCAATCCATCAGTAAGTGTTTCACGCTGATATCCACTTGATGGCAACAGGGGCAAGGTGGCGCGTTTGATCCTAAGGTGGCGCGTTTGATCCTATGTCGACATCCATCAGGTGGTTGAGTTATCCACGTGTGTCCCGTGCACAAGCGGTTGATGAACACTTGGTCTTTTCTGTTGGTGCACTTAGTTTCCCATTCTCCGACTGAGGGTTTGACTGGCAGCATTTTTTGTCCACTCTGTTGCCACATTTCATCCCATCGGGATGTTATATGGAAGTTGATGATGGGAACCAGTCCCGGTAATGTATTGCAAAAAATTGTTCATGGTGAGTAGATGCCAGTTTAGCAAGCGAGTTTGCAAGTTCGTTTCTCATTCCCGCGTGCCCGGGTATCCAGCAGAATTCCACTACCTGACCCGTCTCGGTCATCGCGAAGAGATCGTGCTGCATTTTACGAAGAACGGGATGTTCGTAGTGAAGTGTTTCAAGCTGGGTGAGGACACTCAGACTGTCTGAGAATACGACGTATTTGGGAAACGATGAATTTTTGCAATAGAGATGGCTAGTTCGAGTGCATGAAGCTCATCAGAGAACATGGAGGCCTCTTGTGGAAGGGTGGCCGACAGTGGGGTGTCCCCGCACACAGCGGCGGCTCCCAATCCGTCCGCGGATTTGGAGTCGTCAGTGTATATGTGGCGGTGCTCTAAATATTCTTCCTCAAGTAGTCTTAGGGATTCCTACCAGTACGCGTTGGTTGGAATAGTTGCTTTAGGGTACACTTGCAGGTCTAGGTTAACCGGTGGTTGGTTGATCGTCCATGTTGGTGTGTTAATATGAAGAATTCGGTAGGAGAATGAAGGTTGATGTTCAGCGAGGTCAGCAGGTCGTCCACATGTAGAGAAAAAGGTGGGCATATATTCTTTTTAGCCGCGAAAAGACGCTTATCGGATATGTTGGTGATGTGGCTGATTGCCGGGTTGATGATTAGACTTCTAGTCTTAAAATAGTATTGTAGCGAAAGTTTGTCTCGCCGGAGCGGAAGTGGAAGTTCGTTAGCAAGCACGTTAAGGGATTCGATTGGGGTGGAGCAGAACCCGCCGGTAGTGATACGCAAAGCATTGTCTGCGATGGTCGAGAGTACGACTCCGTAGTCCATGCGCGATCGTATTATTGCTCTGAACAACGTCATTCCGATGTTTATGTCGGCACCGAACTTCAGGGATGTTACAAATTCGACAAGTCTTATCGACCTTCTGCAGCGAGTCACCAGGGCAGCAATGTGGGGTCGCCACATGAGTTAAGGATCCCACACAAAACCCAGGAATTTTATTGTTTCTTCGTATACTGGGGTGTTGTGCAGCGTTCGGGCTAGTTTCAGGTGTAAACCGGGCAGAAGGATGAAGTGCATGTTTCTAGTTTCTGAGGGCGAGAATCGGAATCCGTTTAGGGAAGCCCAGTTCCCGACTAGGTTTGCACTTCTGGAGTTCATGTTGAATTGTTATGGGGCTGGGGTGTCTGTAGCTTATTTGTAGATCGTCCACGTATAGTGATGAGAGCAGTCTTCCGTCTCGGGAATAATGTCGGCTAACTGATCGATTTTGAGGATAAAAAGAGTGACACTGAGGACGCATCCCTGGGGGACGCCCATTTCTTGCGGATATGACGGAGACTGAGTGTGGCCAACCTTGACCTTGAAGGTGTGATTTTGTAGAAATTGGTGGATGAAACGTGGTAGGCGACCTCTCAAACCTTTACGGTGGAGATCCTTTGTGATCCCGTATTTCCACGTGGTGCCGTATTCTTTTTCAACGTCGAAAAATATGGAAACCACATGTTCTCTTCGGATAAAGGCCTGTCTAATGTGTGATTCTAGTCGTACGACGCGGTCCATTGTGGAGTGGCGTTTAAGGCCATCGCACTGGATGTTGTGGGCCTGCATGCATTTCAAGGAAGTCGACTAGGCGTGAGTTTATCATTCTTTCCATAGTCTAACATAGGACGCGAGTTAGGGCAATGGGACGATAGTTATGCGGCTGTGACATTTTCCGGGTTTGGGTATCAAGGAAACTACGGATTCCCGTCATTGATTGGGTAAGATTGAATTCGAATATAACGTATTGAACAGATTTAGTAAGTGCTGGAGACCGTTGTCAAGAAGGTGTTTGATCATATTGATGTGCACTCGGTCCGGCCCGGGTGAGGTTTCACGAGTGTGGTCGATACCATATTGTAGTTCATGGAGGGAGAAAGGTTTGTTGTCGAATTCTTCATTTGTGGAAGTAAAGTCGATACGCTCAATTTCTCTTAGGATCTTTTCCCGTTGGGAAGAAGCCGTATAATTAGTTGATTGCGATATTTGGCTGAAAGTCTGAGCTAGTTTGTCCGCGGTGTCCGCGTATGAAGAATAGACAGTGTCTCCGTCCGACAGTAGGTGGATAGGTCGCTCGGTGTGACCTTGGATACGTCTGAATTCTCCCCACACTTGGGAAAGAGGGGAGTTTCGATTGATTGTGTTAATTAATTGGGTCCAGTTTTCTCGCTTCTTCTCCACGCTAAGTTTGCGGAACGCGGCAGGTCCCGGAGGAACGTGCGTGTGGAAGGCCCCGTAAATCCTTTCACGCTGGTCCATTGCTTCTTGTGCCTCAGGGCATCACCACGGTTTTGGGAAAAAGGTTGAGGGTAAATATTGGGGAATGCATGCGACAGCTGCACTTCGGAATTTCTCGTATAGATCTATGACAAGGTCGCGCTCTGAAATGTCTTCGTGAAGACCCTCCCTCCACATTGTCCCATGCGAATGTGTCGAGTGTTCCTCCCAGCTGGATTTCCGGTAGTTGAATCGAAGTTCCTGCGCGTAGGGATTGTTTGGTCGGTTAGTAAGGAGCGATATGATCACTGTCATGTGTTGAAGGCAGGACTCCCCAAACGAGTTGGGAGCTAAAGTGGGGGAACAGATTGATAAATCGATGGCGGTTTCACTTTCGAGGGTGATCAGAGTGGGTTGTCCGTCGTTGAGAAGAACCAGGTTGTGAGTGTCAATGGTGTTGGCCATTATCACTCCCCTCGGGTCTGTTCTCACGCATCCCCACACTTCGTGGTAGCTGTGGAAGTCACCAAAGAGGAGTACGGGATGATGCAGTTAGTTAAGCAGATCGGTCATTAGTGCCTTCGTGAGGTCGTGGTTTCGTGACGAGTAGATAGATACCACTGTAATTGGTCTTGAGATACATATCTTCATTGCGACAGCTTGGAGTTCTGTTCTCAGAGGGAGAAGGTGAAGAGGTATGCTTTGATGAATCATAAGTGCCGCTCTGCCGTGTGCAGTCACATTATTGTGACCTTCGCGACGGTGTATGATGACATACTGAGGGATTGTGAAGGTGGCTGTGTCACAAAGTTTGATCTCCTGGAGGCCTACCATCAAAGATTTATGGGTGGAGATTAGCGACAATAATTCATCTTTCTTGCTTCACCAAGTCCAGGCAATTCCACCGAAGTATTGTGTTTTTGTTCATTTCGGATCTGTTTCACGCCCAGATCTTGATGGTCTGGAGCGGTCGCGTGGTTTGTAGGAACTTTCGTGGTGTTCGTGTCAATGCGGTGCAGGTGTCCTAGATCAAAAGCGTTCGCAAGAGCGTCCGTTTTCTGTAGAACACGATCTCCTAGACTTACTGCGTTCTCGGCTGTGAGTGCTGTTGTAGAGGAGGAGGACGAGGGAGTGCGATCATTGTGTTTGCTTCTTGAGTGAGTGCGTTCCTCTTCTATGGAGTTTTTTTTCAACATTATGATAGGCTGAGTAGTAGTCGTTGGGATATTTGACTAGAGTGCGATGCATGGTGGATCAGTGGTTTCGGGTATCAGTTCTTCATAGAAGATTTTCAATGCGTCCTCGCGTAGGCGATGGTCGTTTTACTTGTGAGATGTTCTAGTGTCGGGCATGTTAGCTGAGGGTTGAATACCTCACTTTGGTTTTCGCTGGGTGCGGCCGCAGTTAAGACGGTCAGAAGTCGCTCAACGCTCTGATCGAGGCGAGCTGTGGTTCGTGGGCTGTTGCTAATCTTTTTCCTTCGTGGCGAGAGGGCGTCGTGTACCCCGCGGTCGTCGTCGGAGGAATCTTCGTCTCTTCGCTCTTTGATTTTCGGGTTATTCGACCTTTCCTCGTGGTCGGCCGAGGCAGCATCAATCGCAGTGCTCTCCTGGGCACTGGTGGATTCGTTGCTTGGGACGCCCGCCTCTATTACGAGGGCGGTCGATGGGCTGGTTGTGGTATTGTTAGTACTGGAGAGGTGTGTTCGGGTCACGGTAATAGTTTGTGTTAACGGTACGCGAGTGTCGTCTGGTGGGGTAGACTTAGTTGTAGATTTAACTGCTTTGGCGTGATTTAAATTACGAGAATTTTGGGTTTCCGTCGTAAAAGATTTGGATGGCTTGTTTTCGTGTAACTCAGCGGTCATTTTGTATGATTGTCATTGCTTCTTGGTCCATCTGCTTTGGGCAGTCGCGGTCACTTGCCTCATGGAAGCATGCGCAGTGGTAGCAGTCAGGTTAGTGGGCTGTGCAGTCCTTTTGGTCATGTTCGCCGGCGCACCTCTTACAGCGTTGGGGGATGTATGGCTGGCAGTATTTGGTGACGTAACCGTATTCCAAGCATTTTTTGCACATTGCAGGCCATGTCGCCACTGGGTAAGTTTTTGTTTTTCCCTGTTCCCCCGGGATTACTATGAATTCCGAAGTGTCACGTTCTGGGAAAGTAATTTGATATGAAGTGGTGTGGACGTTTCGGGGTTTGATCTATTTTGCTAGGGAAACGTTGGTGACTCCGAAATCCTTTGCTAAACCTACTGCAAAAGCACTTAGGTTAGTTCTGGGAGTGTAATTGGAAGTGTATATAATTCGTCTTGTAGCATTGAAGAACGGATGTATTTCGACAGTTGCTTTGGGTTTGAAAATTTTGTTAATCCTTTCCCTGTTGGTTCATGTTTATCGGTCTGTCTCCCAGTTGTTTGGAGAGCAAATTCATTATGGCGAATGGGTTTATTGACGGAGCAGCTTTGTTTGCACCACTTTCAACAAGCGTTATGAGGAAGTGGGTAGGAAATGATGCTGATCTTCTCACCTGGGTGGGAGGGTCAGCCTGGGGGGAGCGAATCGCGGTCGCAGCCTCTCGTCGCCCGACTTCGTGCTCCGTTTGGTGTTGCAGGATCGCCCTCTCAATCTTGTCCTGGGGACAGTCTCCGTGTCCCGTAGGGTGACCGTTAACTTTAAAGTAAAAGCAGTGAGATTTTTTGGATGGGCACGACGAGGGATCGTCCCGTTTAGCGTGGTCGTCTTTGGAGCAGTGTGAGCATCTTTGCTAACCGTGACAATCTCGACTCGTGTGTCCGTATTTCATGTATTTATAGCATCGCATCGGACGTCTTTCAAAGGGTGTAACCTATGTTTTGGCGTCAAAGAAATGTATGTCTATGTAGTTAGGTGGGGTGGAGCAATTGATTTTAAGCAGACGCACCGTAATAGTGTTTCTTCTTGGTTTGATTTTTGGTGCGATTTTCGCTTCAACTATACATTTCTTGTATTTGACGAGTCCGGAAATGAACTCGTCGGCTTCATCACTAGAGAGCCCCTCGATGTAAATCAGGCCTGAACTCATGAAAAAGGTTAAGTGTGGTATGTTTTTGCAAGGCTTTTTGCATATTCTGTTCTTGGAGAGTATAGTGTCACTTTGAAGTTTTGTGTCTACTTTAATGGTGAAGCTGTCGTCAACGCTGGCGGTGATGTTGAGAATTGGACGGCCAGTCATGGAGCCCAGTTCTTCTCGTAGTTTATATGGGCAAATACCCGGTCTGTCATTGACATCGAATGTCATTTTCAATTGTTCGGGGAATTTAGGGCCGTTGTTGAATAGGTTGTGGTCATCAAATTGAGTGTATTGTCTCCTCTTTACGTTTTTAGGTGTTCGGGCGTTATGAGTTTCGGCTGGAAGGAGAGCGATGTTATCAGAGAGGTCAGAGGCGGAAGCATACGAACCAGTTACGGGTTCCCTGGCCTCTATCCTCTTTATCAGCTCCCCCAGTCGGGTATCCATAGTTTCAAAAAGGTTCTCGAGTTAAGTGAGGCGTTCACAGACTTCCCTGGAGGGCGCCGAGCAGTCCTCAGACTCCAGCTCGGGAAAGCACAGCATTTTGCTCATCTTGTCTAAGACATTCTGCATTCCGATCATATTCGCGTGCAGCTAAGAAAAGCATTCATTTGTGTCGGCAACAACGACCTGAGTCAGGTCTCTTGTCGATGAGGAACTTATGAGGGGTTCGTCGTTCTTGTTCGCAGACAGGTTCGAGTGCGACGCTCTAGAGGGGCCGTCAGCCCCTCTCCAACAGGGCATGGTCTTGCCCATTGTATGATCCACGGCTTCTACCCGGGGACGGAGTTCTGGGTGTATGAAGGTGGGGCCTTCTTTACATATAAATTGAAATGTATATAAGTATATTCATGTACGTTCTTAAAATAAACTTGAATTTAATCTTATAACTAGGCTCAAAGATAAATATTTTCGGTGTACTGTTTTAGTTTTATATTAACGGTTTTTGTAACAACTTTTTTTCTTCTTCTCAAACCCCGGTGTCAGTGGGGAGGCTCACCTCTTTGTGCAAACTGAACGGGGGGACGGTGGAGGGATCTTTTAACTCAAAACATATTTACACAAAGGGACAAATGAAATTTGGTGGTTAACGAGGACACTGCGGGAAGGCGGGTGAGCCTGGGATACCCCCAGGGGGTATCCCTCTGAGGTGCCTTATTGCTCTCACTCTAAAGAGATGATAGTCGATCTCTCCATTAAGTTGAAAACTTTAACCTTTGCGAGACGATATTCGGTCTCGGAGCGATATTCGGCTTGGAGCGGAAACCGGCTCTCATTTTGATACAGCAAAAAAAAAAAGTTTCTGTACCCTGGAAACTAGTGAACTTTGGAGCTTAGACGCGAAGAAGTATGCGATGGTGTTTTCGAACTCGCTTGTCACTCATTGGTTACGATACTGCCTCTGCGCAAAAAATTTTGAATTCATATAATATTAGCAGGTGCGCCGTACACGGATGATCTCTGAGAGCTCTGACGTCAAAACGACGACCGTTGGTGACGTGAGCGATCACCAATTTATTTGACCTTAAATGACAACATAATAGTTTTCATTTCTGATTTACGTCGTATTTTGCGAAATGAATTAGTGTTGATGTCAATGAATTTAAATAACTAACCGGCAACCGTTCCTAGCTCACGTGTCAAACACAAAGATGGTAAACGGTCTTAGTGAAAAAAATGAAAAATGTGCAGCATGTACGAGAAAGTTATTTCATCTTGGATACAGTTGTAATACGGCAGGGGGAACGCCAAGTCCCACACTGAAGGTTGGTCTGGACAAATCAGCCTGTCGAACTTTGGAACACGAAGGGTCGCAATTGTAATACGCTCTTGAGAACGCCTAGTCCCACACTGGAGGTTGATCTGGACAAATCAACCTGTCGAACTTTGGAACACGACGGGTCGCAATTGTAATACGCTCTTGAGAACGCCTTGTCCCACACTGAAGGTTAATCTAAATTAACAACCTGACGAACTCGAGACCACGAAGGGTTACAACTGTAACGCGGTCAAGCAAACGCAAAGAACCACACTGAGAGTTAAACTAGCCATACTGAAGGTGGTACTTGGCAAGCTAAACTAACACATTCTAGGACCACGAATGAACACAATTATAATGCAGCCGCAGAACTGTTACGTCCCATAGTTACTGAAAGTTCAATTATACTAACTAACCAAAGACCGCAAAATGGTACTCCTTAAAAGATGAAACGTAACGAGTTTCTATAATTTCTGTGCATCAATTTATCAGTTTACATAAACTTCATGGCACATAAGACGAGTGAAATTCAAAAACGTAAGCACACCTAAAAATGTACTTACATTTCTAAATTAGTTATTGCAATAAACAATCCGCCAATGACTGTTTTCATTAGATAAGACGAAATATAGCAAAATTATATTGGCACATAGCTATTTACATCATTAAAAGTATAGTTATAACAATCATGCATGTTTTTCTAAAAAATAAGTAAAGAATCCATATCATAAAAACCTACAGTAAATGATCGCTAACGTTTATTCAAATTTAACTAGTGGTGATGAGATATTAGGTTATTATGTCATAAGCAATACGAGCAACCCATGGACGCACGAGCAATAGATCATCTTCAACTTCCCTCTCTACCTCCCCCCATGTTCGCTAGTGGTCCGACGACTCGTTAGAACAAGTTCTGGAAACCTTGCCAGTGAATAATTGCCTATAATTCAGAGTATGAGTAGTCAATAAATGATCGAAAAAAAAAAAATTACCCAAAGCTCTATCTTATGAGCGTGTACAAACTCAAGCCCTCATTTTTCCACGCAATGCTACATCGTTAATAAATAATATTACTACTTAAAGCCGCTTAAAAAAAATAGAATTTGACTGATAGCATAAATTAATACTTGCAGATTAGAATCTCATGAACACATATCATGTGCAGTTAGAGGGTAGCAGACGAGGATGCACAAAGCATTCTAACAAACCATTGCAATCCATCTGGAGAAAAAAAATCGTGTGTTCGTTCGCTCCAATTTTGTGATTACCAGCATTGCTGCTCTTAGTTTGCAATCTGTGTGACATCCATACCACAGCCAGCATTACTGTCTTCAGTTTGCAGTCTGTGTGACATCCATACCACAGCCAGCATCACTGATTTCAGTTTGCAGTCTGCGTGACATCCACACCACAGCCAGCATTACTGTCTTCAGTTTGCAATCTGCGTGACATCCATACCACAGCCAGCATTACTGTCTTCAGTTTGCAGTCTGTGTGACATCCATACCACAGCCAGCATTACTGTCTTCAGTTTGCAGTCTGCGTGACATCCATACCACAGCCAGCATTACTGTCTTCAGTTTGCAGTCTGCGTGACATCCATACCACAGCCAGCATCACTGTCTTCAGTTTGCTGCCTGCGTGACATCCATACCACAGCCAGCATTACTGTCTTTAGTTTGCAGTCTGCGTGACATCCATACCACAGCCAGCATTACTGTCTTCAGTTTGCAGTCTGCGTGACATCCATCACATGGGAAACACAACAAATGGCCTTTAACTTACGAGACACAAGATGAAC
>SDVV010000884.1:0-28224 GCA_016164225.1 Gammarus roeselii | reverse complement strand
TTTTCTGTGTAGGGGTTTTACAGCGCTGGGAGGGGGAGGCAGAGGTTCCAGGATTCAGAGGGGCCTCTTTAGGGTCCCACAGTTTCTCAAAAGGCTCCCAAAGGGTCTCAAGGGAGTCCCAAAGGGCCCCAGAAAGATCCAAGTGGACCACCCCAAATCCACCCGGTCTCCCAAGTCCCCCGGGCTTCCGAAACCCCGGGCCCTCGAGTCCCGCGGATCCCACGAGTACCTCCTCTCCCTGGGGCACCTTCTCTCAACCAACCTCGTTACATATAATAATAATGATAACAAATTTAAAATTCATCACCATGAAAAAAGGGCAGAGAAAAATAATAGAGCCCAAGCAAGAAGAAATAATAAAATACTAAAATAAAGTGTTAATGATCTATAAAACGAATAATCATCCATCCCCCCCAATACTGGAGTGAGAGTGGAAGATAAAGTATTCGATTTCATTTCTTCGTCAGAGGCAATTCACTCAAGAAATTATCATTCTTACCTTAACAGTTGGCTCACGAGCCTAGATTATAATCGTAGAATTGTTATCACACTACATACAAATGCACGCCAAGTATTACTTTCCTCGCAATAAACTACGACGGAGAAGCGTTGTTTATAAACAAACCGTGAATTTTGTTGAAAGCATGAACGTGACCAGTTAATAGATCATGATCGAAACCGCTTTAACTCATCAGATGTGCATAGAGCGTGGTATCGACAACTTATACTATAAGTGCAGTTAGGCAGTAGTTCTATGTGACCATCACGAGTCAACATGCACTATCGTCCCCTTGCTTCAACGGCGCCGAGTCGGCCTCGAAAGCCCATCGTCTCCACCTGCCCTGACTAGATTAGATTCGAGTGACGAGACTTTCTAGCGCGTTGGAGTAAGCGTCCATCTTGCCAAGGATAAACCAGTAACTAGTGCTCCATCAAATTATAGACAAATTTTAGATTGAAGTGATTGGGTTTTACTACTGCTACTACTACCTTTTCGCTGCAAGTGCCAAAGGTATGCACGGATGCCACAGGAGGTACAGGAACTTCTAAGGTGCTAAGGTCATATGGCCAAAGCACTCCCCAGGAGGCAGCATGGAGCATTATCACTCAACCTACCTGCCTCAGAACCCCAAGGATTAACAGTCGCCCTCAGGATGCCAGGGGCAATGCGATCCAACAGCTACTGAGGAGAGAGATAAAGCAGGGACAGGAAACGGGGATCCCATTCATTAGATCTCTACACTCGGAGTAGCGAATCTCACGTATGAGAACAACAGGATTGAAAAAAAGGAGCGTCGTAGAGAAAGTTTGCATGAAAGAAAGCTCGCAATTAAGCAGTTATTAAGGCCGGCAGGCAAAGGCTATTGGGATAGTGGTCAAGAGGAAAAGCTACGTTGAAAAAAAAATGAACTAAACATCAGATGCAAATGAGGTAGATAAGATTACAGTACATTCGGGATTGTGGAGAGAAGGAGAGATAGTGAAGGGTAAAAAAATGAGGGGATGGGCCGTGAGCCGGTGGACCTAATAGATGCCTAGGAGGGGCTCCCGTGACTATGGCGTTTCCAAGACTAGATTTGAGTGTCAAGGCTTTCTAGTGCACCAAACGTCAAACCAACAGCCAGTGCTGCATCATGTCAACATCTGTCTCCGGGATTGCTTCGACTCACGGCATGGTCAGGTCACCACAATATGTAGAGGTAGAAAAACGTTCTATTCAAAATGTGAAAAGAAATTGAGGTCCTCCGGGATGATGGAGTCTATCGGTAGGTAAGATGAGGTATGATTCATTCACGAAAGATCAGATTTCAGCTAAGAGGTTGGTTTTTCGAAGGTAGCGTGAAAGTGTCTCCACACTGGATAGCCAAGACTGGGACTTTCCAAAGTTATGTCTTCTGGCTTTTTTTATTTCACCTTACCACCCAGGCTCCAGGCCGTGGTGGACTCAGTCAGTTTTCCAGTTAAGCGTAACCCCCATGTTTTAAATCCAGCACTAGGCGGGAGGAATGTAGCGGGCGAAGAGTTGAGTGAAGGCAGTGTAAAAAAAGCTAGGAATACATGGAACAAAAGATCACAACCAAACAACATGTCATAAGGTTAGATGCAATATTTGTAAATTATAACTTTTCGTACCTCTATTCTCTCGATAAAAAGCTATTTCTCTGTAATGAGTAAGAGCCATATGGTTTGCATGGCGCTTCTTTGTTTTATTCAATGAATCCTGAAGAGAAAACATTACAGAGACGTTTTTACGAGAGAATCTTGGTAACAGAAGTTGAACATAGTTTTCGACCGATTTAGACCTCTGTCTTTTAACCTAACTCGGGAACCTTGAAACTTCCAAGTTCTTCGACTGTCCTCGAGTTTAAAAAAAAAAAACGTTTTCCGCTAGGCGGCGCGTGGCGTCTTACGCCTATCGGTCTAAATGTCTTTCAAGTACCATGGCGCGCTCGGTCATCTGCCGGCTGCAACCCCCTTTCTTCCTATATAAGCGTGAGCTGGGCTGCCCCATCATTCATGAGGTCTAGCGAAGTTGCTTCCCGTAGGAGACGTTGGTGGGTAGTTAAGACAGCAGGCGGAGGAGGAGGCCCCATATGGCTCTTACTCATTTCAGAGAAATAGCTTTTTATCGCAAGAATCGATACAAAAGTTATATTCTCTTCCACTCGTAAGAGCCATATGATTTGCATAGAAAATACCATCGCGTAGTGCAAGCTGGCAGATGCCAGAAGAGCACGGAAGGTAGATGGATCGACTGCATCTTAAACTATGTGTTCCCAAAGAAGCGCTTGCCGTGTAAGGAAATGATAACCCGTTTGCATAAATGACTGTAATCATTGTTCAATAAAAGTATTGCTTGGTGCCTACCACAGCCGATATACGAGCTCATAGAGACCAAATCATATGCGGGACTAAAGTATGAGCACCTAAATAGTAATTATGTACATCAATATAAACTGCCTTCTAGGATGAATGTGAATGCACAGCCAGGTAGTAGCAGGAGAATCCTCAATATTGAAGTATCTGCCCTGTGTACCATAGCTAATATGGTAGCCATGCCTTACAGCGAGTCGGATAAAGTAATTATATACTGAGGAATCCGGCGTCCTTATCCCCAAGCCGTAGCGTTAAGTACTTCAGAACGATATGGTAAGAAAATCCATACACATACCCTATAATGTGTACCAAAGTTTCTGGCATTAGCTATCGTATTGTCACAAACCATTGAAGCGAGAGGGACTATCCACCTGGTTCTCAGTGAGACACAAGGTTGGTTAGGGTTCCCCACTGCAAATAGGTACTTGTGCCCGAACACGTGGGGGCGACCGCCAGAGCTCCTTTAATATGAGGTCTTGGAGAGGGACCTCGCTCGTCAAAGCGAGAGAGGAGGCAGATTTTCTGGCGTCGTGAGCTTTAGTGAAGACCCGCGGTGTGGCTTCATTGATATACGAACAGATTTAATGCCCCACCGATGATGTATGGGGGTGGTTTGCCTGCAGTAGGATGGATGCGAAACAAGTCATTGTTCGACGGACATCGTGCTACGTAGGCTTGAGTACGGTCATAGGGCATAGGCCGTGTGTCCGGCCATCCGGCAGCAGTGATGCGATAAAGATGAGCGGTGGCATGTGGGTGAGGGTCTGATTTTGTACCGGAACTTGTCATCGCATGGAGGGTTCTAGAAGAAATGTAGTCCCGTGTGTGACATTGCTGCAATCTCAGAGACCCTGTTCCCTGCAGCGAGAGCGGCGAGAAACGAAGTTTTCTGAATGAGCGCTAATACTGACGTCGTTTGAGTTTTGGAGCGAGGGGAGGCAAGCGTGTAGAGAACCTGCTCCAGCTTCCACTGCGGCACGAAACGTCGTTGTGGTGGGTATGCGTGAAACTGGTCCTTTGCCAGGTCCTTGTAAATCGTCTCGCGAATCGTGACGCGAAACTCATCAAAGAGAGGCAAATGAAGCGCATTCCTGTAAGTCAAAACTGTACGAGGAATGAGCTGCTTCTGCTTGCCGGCATAGTGCAGGGACGTGAACAGGGTGAACTGGTTGATGGACTGCACCTTCGTGGCGCATGGCCAATGCTGCAGCATGCAGTATTAATTTGAATCGACTTAGCTATTTTATGATGAACATTTTGGAACATTAAAAAAAAATGTTCATTGCGAATAGTGTTTCAGTGGTGACAAGGAGGTGATGCTGCTGAGCAGCATTCTATAAGTTAAGGCTTGCTTTAAACCCATCATAAATGCCCAAATTAATTGTTAAGTTTAATAGAAGAGCATCTAAGGATGACAGACGAAGAAATCATCACAATAAAATTTTGATACACCTGGATTTGATTTGAGCCTCAACGTGAGTCATAATAGGCTCCCTCGTCATCGATTCAGGTAAATTGGCACGACCTCTCGTGCGAAAATATTAGTCTTGTCAAGACGAAATCAAGTACATATTTCAACTGTGGCATATTCGCGTACTAGCGCGTACAAGAGAGTAAAGAGTTAACGCGTATCTTTGTAAATGTATTGTTATCTCTGCGCGAAATGGGGTGGAAAGACCACCTCACTTGCACAGGTGTTTGGGGTTTAGACAAGCTTCGTATAGTCCGGTGTATTCCGGAAGCGGTAAGCTTTTTTTCGGTAGGTTAGGTCGGTGAGTAGGCGTTGTAGGTTGCACGGGAGATCTATGAAAGCTCGTCGGGCTGCCGCGAGTGCGTTGCAATCCATCACTGTGTTTCACGCTGATAGCCACTTGGTGGCAACAGGGGCAAGGTGGCGCGTTTGGTCTTGTGTCCATATCCATCAGGTGGTTGTGAGTTATCCACGTGTTTTATCCCGTGCACAAGCGGTTGATGAACACTTGGTCTTTTCTGTTGGTGAACTTCGTTTCCCATTCTCCGACTGAGGGTTTGACTGAAAGCATTTTTTGTCTACCCTGTTGCCATATTTCATCCCTTCGGGATGTTATATGGGAGTTGATAATAGGGAACCAAACCCGGTAATGTATTGCGAAAAATTGTTCTTGGTGAGTAGATGCCAGTTTAGCAAGAGAGTCCGCAAGTTCGTTTCCTCTTATTCCCGCGTGTCCGGGGATCCAGCAGAATTCAACTGCCTGACCCGTCTCGGGCATCACAAAGAGATCGTGCTGCATTTTACGTAGAACGGAATGTTAATAGTGCAGTGTTTTGAGCTGAGTGAGGACACTCAGACTGTCTGAGTATACGACGTATTTGTTGAAGCGACCTGTTTTGGCAATAGAGATGGCTAGTTTGAGTGCGTGGAGCTCCGCAGAGAACACGGTCTTTGTGGGAGGGTGGCTGAGAGCAGGATGTTCCCGCACACAGCGGCGGCTCCCACTCCGTCCGCGGTTTTGAAGCCGTCAGTGTATATATGGCGGTGCTCTAAATATTCTTCCTCAAGCAGTCTTAAGAATTCCTGCCGGTACGCGTCGATTGGAGTAGTTGCTTTAGGGTACACTTGCAGGTCTAGATTGACCAGTGGTGGGTTGATCATTCATGTTGATGTGTTAATTTGAAGACTTCGGTAGGAGAATGAAGGCATAATAGCTTTACGATTGATGTTCAGCGAGGTCAGGCCACGCCTGGAAACGTGTCCAGAAGCTTTGGTATTGGCGTTGTGTGGACTGCCTGTGCAGGTTGGCCTACGTGTCTGCAAGCGATCTATTGTATTTGATAGTGAGCACCGTTATAAAAGATTTTTAGTGCTAGATAAGTCGAGAAGGGTTGTGATGTTAGAGGCACCTCCCTGCCTTCGACACGCTGGGACACGTCGAGGGCGAGCGAGAAGTCGTTGAAGGACGCGACGACCTTAAGGCCCCCGCAGTGGGTTGAGGTGGTCGTGCACCACGAGGACGTCGCTGTAGCGGTACGTCTCGAGCTTGTGGAGCACTTGGAGGGTCAGGTTGCACGAAGGGAACAGGTCACTGCTTTCCGTCGCTTTGTAGGGAAACCACGAAAGCTGCTCGTGGGTGATGAAACGGAGCTGCAAACAGCGAAAAGTTGCGGTTTCCCGGATGCACGAAGGGGTCGATTTTGTTGAGTCCCGCGCGGGTAGAGAGGCGGGCGAAGCCTTGAGGAGTTTGCGTCCGCTTTGTTTCTACTGGCGGAGGCGTGAGAGCTGATCGGCTCAGACGTTTTGCGATCCGGAAAGCTAGGTCGCGAGAAGCGAGAGGTGACGGTGCTGGAGGATCTTAGGAGCTATGCCACGAACTTCTGCAACGCCGAGGCCTTGCTGGAGCCCAAGTGATTTGCCATGGCTAACCCTCGCCCTGTTGTCTGGCAGCACTCGGACTGTAGTGTGGTGCCTATGAACTCGTGCCCGCAGCGCATGTACGATGGGCAGCGATACCATCGACGTAATTAGAGAATGCATCCCAATGACGACCAGCGGCCGTAAGACTACTGGTCGCTGCAGCGTACAGCCCCCGCGCGTTGCCCGATGCGTCCATCTACTGGAGATGCTTCGGTAGAGGCATTACGAACGGGACGTGGGAGTGAAGGAAAGCCTCGTTGCTCCAGTGCTGTACCTCGCGGGGGTAAGAATTGTTGAGGCGGCTGGGCTTGCGGGATAGGCGCAGGGATCGTGCTGCTAGCACCACTCCGTTGAGGAGGTGATGAGCATGGCGTAGGTAAGGTGTTCGATAATACATAAGGCCGAGGGAACTCTAATGCCGCAAAGCGAGATAGTTCTGCTGGGAAGTATCTCCGTGGCCATGTCCCTGCGGCGGTCGATGTGCTGTGAGGTCGGGGCGATGGGCCCGGCCTCTCCATTGAGTGTTACCCCCAGGAAGTCGAACTGCTGGGTGGGTTCCAAAATAGACTTCCCCCGGTGGACGTGGCAATCGAGCTTGAGGAGAAAGTCGCACGCAGTCTGGGTGGTGCGCCGGCAGTGATGTGCTGTTGGCGCCAGGAGTCGATGTAGAAGGCCGCATCTATCCCAAACTGGTGGGGCAACTGAAGGGGTAGCTTCGCGATCGCTATTAAGATTTTTGGTCCCAGCTTGAGGCCGCATGGGAGGGCCGAGAAAAGATACCGTTGGCTTCGTAGTTTGAAGGCTAGGAACTTTGGAGCCTGGGATGAATTGGGACGTGCGGGAAAGCGACCTTGGTGTCCAACTTGGTGAATTCGAGAGGAGACTTCAGCACTGCTCGCATTCGTTGCGAGTTGGACCCTCGAAACGCGGTAACCGGGATGTATTTGTTGAGTTCTGAGAGGTGATCCCCTCCCGAAGCCTTAGGGACCGCAAGGATACGAGATGCGAAAGCTTGTTGTCTGGGCTCTGCCGTGACTACGCCGTTAAGAAAACTAACCCGAGGGGTTTGAGAACGCCCTTGTGTTGTCG
The DNA here is from genome assembly GCA_016164225.1 of Gammarus roeselii. Lineage (NCBI taxonomy): Eukaryota > Metazoa > Arthropoda > Malacostraca > Amphipoda > Gammaridae > Gammarus > Gammarus roeselii. The sequence goes on along the minus strand of SDVV010000884.1, from coordinate 20,867 downwards.
GTGCAAGGCAGTGTGATCGAGAGGAGGGGGGTCGCGGCGCCTTCTCCAAACGAGGCCTTTGGACAGGACGAGTTTGACCCAAGGCGTGGCTTCGCGCCCGTGTGCTTGGTGACACCTGAGGGCCGCCGGAAGAGCGTTAATGCTTACGGGAAGGGGAACGGTCCTGCTTTCCGTAGTCACCTGAGGACTTGGGGCGGGGTGGAGCGCTCCTGCGGTGACTGCGGAGGAACTTGCGTGCCATACGTTGCGCCGCGCAGGGTGTGGGCGACCGGAGCGCGGAGCTGGAGATCCTTAGTACTTCTACCGGAATGTGTCCGATAGAAAAGGCGGTCTTGCCCCTAGTGGTCACGAAGTGAGCCTTGGGGGAACGATTGGCAGATTAACGGATTCCCTCAGGGCCCCGATTCTATGGCAGCCTGATGTAGACGCGAAGTGCGGAGTCGAGCTCCTTTGTGGGAGGCTGTCTCGTTGCGCGATATCTGCTCCTGCACACCTCAAAGGTAGGACTGCCTGGAGGCGCTCTCCTGGCTGAGGTCTCTGTTGCACTCAGCTGGCCAGTATACGTGACCTTCCGAATAAACCGGAGTGCCGTAGGCACTCGGTATGGAGGTCATCGTTGTGCACAAAGCGAGACTGTGACGCGGTCATCAGATGACTCGCGATCGCTGACCTGTCGCCGAGGTGATTGCAGACATCGTCACTGAAACAAAGGAGATTGAAGTATATGGGGGATGTTACGATCCAAATATACGTTCTCAATCACCGCCACATCGCATGGCATATATATTTCGTATGTTTGTTCATGCGAGAAAATAATAGGTATGGTACCCGTAATTTTCATACGAGACATAAAATAATGCCAATATGAGCGGAATGTATTGCAAGATTTAGTTATTGTGCAATGAGGGCTGCAATGCTGACCGTAAACCACTGTTTAGGATGAATTTAAGTCTCACGCATTGCTAGCTTCCGTATGGGCGCCGAGTCTGTTGTATAGCTGAGAAACTGCTATATTACGTTGGGTTTGTTGAGCGACATTGACTTGGGTCCCGCGTTGATCTTCTGTTGCAGGCAAGCAAAACTCATTGCCTTGTAATTGCCAGCTACAGATGACTTAATGTGCATCGAGTGTTGACCAGAAACCAGTAAGTATCGTTGTATTAGTGCAAACGGTGTCATAGTCCCGGAGGACGTCATACATGACCCGCAATCGTCTGCCTGCAGGTGTGGAGGGCTGTACGGAGACAGCTAAAGGTGTCAGGATGTAGACTATGCTTGTAGGACTATTCAAGTGTTGATTAAAAACCCACTGTTTCTGAGCAAGATTTCAAAACCTAACATTGAACAGCTCCTCAAGGAACGTCATATGCGACAAAATCATCTGTAAGTTGGTGTGAAGGGCTGTTCAGGGACAGTTTACTTCCAAACCTAACATTGATGGTGCCAGCATAGACGGTATGTCATATGACTTAACAAGCATTGTTCAGGAACCGCTGTGTGTGAGCAGGGTTTCCAAACCCAAATCTTTGAATAATTCTCAAAGGCATGTCATGTGGCCTTTGGTAATATTGTCAAGAAAGAGAGAAAAAAAAATTGTGTTGACGCAATTTTTTTGTCAAAAAAACATTTTGTATCGACAAAAGTTTCTTGTCAACAAATTCTTGCGTCGGCAAAATTAATGTCGACAAATTTCTATTGTGTCTACACGCAGAGTAAAGTCATATGTGACCCCCGTAGTCATCTGCGGGGAGGAATGGGGGGCTGCCCGTAGGCCGCTGACTTCAAGGCCAAACACCGATGGCAGGCATCTGCCTTAGAGCTATATTTTAAAGTCGAACATTGAACAGTTCGTAAAGGAACATCAAATGTGACCGTAATCATCTGCATGTATGTCGACAAATGTTTCAACAAATTTCTGTTGCAACAAATTTTGGACAAATTTCTGTTTCAACAATTTTGTTGAAAACTGTTTTGACCAATTTTGTGTTGACAGATTTCGGTCTTGAAAACTTTCTTTCCCAACGAATTAGTTCCAACAATTTTTGTTGTGAACTGTTTTGACAAATTGTCATGTCGACAGGTTTCTGTCCCAACAAATTTATGTTTTACACAATTTTTGTCTAAGAGTGTACCGACAATTTTTGTCAAAACATGTATTAACAAATTATCGTGTTGACAGATTTCTGTCTCGATAACTTTCTGTCTAGACAAATTCCTGTTTCAACATTTTTTGTACAGAAGTGTATGAACAATTTTTGTCAAGAACTGTATCGACAATGTGTGGTGTCGACAGACTCCTGTCTCGACCACTTTCCATCTTGTCAAATTTCAGTTCTGACAATTTTTGTCGTGAACTGAATAGACAATTTTTGTCAAGAACTGTATTGAAAATTTGTTGTGTCTACAGATTTATGTCTCAACAGCTTTCTATCTCAACAAATTTCTATTTCAACCTTTTTGTCGAGACCTGTATCGACAGACTTCTGTCTCAACAACTTTCTGTCTTGACAAATTTTTGTTTAGACAATTTCTGCCAAGAACTGTATCGACAGATTTCTGTCTGGACAACTTTCTGTCTCAACAATTTCTGTTGAGAACTGTATCAACAATTTTTGTTGAGACCTGTATCGACAAATTGTCGTGTCGACAGATTGTTGTGTCGACAGATTTCTGTCTCTACAACTTTCTGTCTCGACAACTTTCTGTCTCGACAAATTCCTGTTTCAACAATTTTTGTACAGAAGTGTATGAACAATTTTTGTCAAGAACTGTATCGACAAGTTGTTGTGTCAACAGATTTCTGTCTCAACAACTTTCTGTGTGAACAAATTTCAGTTTCAACAATTTGTGTCGAGAACTGTATCGACAAATTGTCGTGTCGACAGCTTTCCGTCTAGACATATTTCTGTTTAGACAATTTTGGTCGTGAACTTTATTGACAAATAGTGGTGTCGTCAGTTTGACAATTTTTATTGAGAACTATATAAACAAATTGTCGTGTCGTGGGACGCAGCTCACTGAGAGCACATTCAGTGCAGCAAGGCAATAATTACCGACTCCATCTGTGGCTCTAGGGGCAGTGGGTCACTACTCCACTGCCCAGATGGGCCGCCGCGCACTGAATCTTACATTCCGAAAAGGTGCAACAATCTGTCAGAATCAGGTGAGGCGGGAGTGCTCTGGGTCCGAAGACAGAGCGACTAATGAATGATTGGGCAGTCCAGCTCACGCTTATATAGGAAGGAAAGGGGTTGGGGGTTGCAGCCGCAGATGACCGAGCGAGCCCCGGTATCTGGAAGACATTTAGACCGATAGGCGCAAGACGGACAAAAGTTTCTTGTTCCTAAAAACCCGAGGACAGTCGAGGAACTTGAAAGTTTCAAAATTTCCGAGTAAGGTTGAAAGACACAAAGGTCTATATCCGTCTAAAACTACTTTCAACGGATGTTATCAAGATTCTCTTGTGATAACGTCTCTGTAATGTTTTCTCTTCAGGATTCATTGAATAAAACCTGAAGCGCAATGCAAACCATATGGCTCTTACGAGTGGAAGAGAATTTACAGGCAACAACCAACGCTTCAACGCAGCTCAAAGACTATGACCAACTAACAAACACAGCTTCAAGCTCTGCTATAGCAATCATTCTTCTACGATGTAGTGCATAAATTAACAATTTTTTATTAAACCAAACATTGAGGAACTTCGATCATACATTCCAGAAAAATTAAATAAATAACAGCAGATAATAGTTTACAAAAACCAAACAACACCTTAAATTGTGGACTAGTTACAACCCGAAGTTACTGAATTCACACGCACAAGGTTGATTTCAATCACAATTTGCTCAATAGCAGCTACTCTTAGGAACCATCTTGCGCATAAATATATATATATATACCTTATTGTCGTGTTTTGATCCCAACAACCCCGCAATGAGCTTGCAAGTTTCAATGCTCCTACTATTTACAGCCGTTTCCTTTAAAAACATGAAGAGCTGAAAAAATACTTGAATACTCACAAGAGGTAAGAGCTGTACATACAGTAACGCAAGAAAATTTGTAAGCCTTCAACGCCGAAAGAAAAGTGACTTCTTTAGCTAGCAAATAAACTTGACGAAGATTTTTATTTTGGTAATTGTGTTGAGGCAAAGCTGCAGGATGCATTCTGGAGATGGGATTTCCAATGTATTAGAATGTTAAGGGGAAAGTGATCATTGAATTTTTCTCTTAGACTTGAATTAATGTATTTTCATTCACTACTGTACTTCATACAAGCTCATTGCCGGGATGTTGGAATGAAAATGCAATAGACAATTATGCTCACGATAGAACAATTCGATTCAAGTAACCAGTGTTACTCGAAGGTATAATTACAAAATACTAAATGCTCTTAAACATTTTGATACTATACACATACAGACGCAAGGCCGCATGCCCAGATGGGGAGAAGGGGGTGCGGGGGAAAGGAGGAGATGGCGACGACAAGACGCACCTCGCCTTCCTCTCATTCACTAAGACAAAAAAAACTTAGCCATTTAGTGCTACAGGATGCGCCAGAAGCCCTCAAAGCCCAACTGGGGAAGTAACGTCAGATATGTGTCGCTAATGGGTGATACGATTAAAGTACCAAGGCTTCCTAGTGCACTGGAGTCAAAGTTCTTCAGGCACCAAACGCTAATGGAAACATCCTCCAAATATTCGTATTAAATCATATCTTATTAGTTTTATTAAGAGAAGCCTTTACATTGCCCGAACCATTGCTGAGTCCAGACCACCAATCCTTGTTCAGCTATATATACATTAGACTCAAGATCGCACGATATTCGAGTGACACCCATAACTTGACCGAGTAGGCTAATTTTCCCAATGCAGGCTATCTTGGAGCAATTCAACTGCCATAAAAAACTGACAGTAACGTTATGTCAAAAGGATCACAAATGTAAATTTTCATTACAAAAGTATCTGTAGAGGATAATTGGGAAAAATGATGCATTCAAAAAGTGGAAAATATCAACAATACGGATATGTATAGAAAGTTATAAAATAGAACGCAATTCAAATACTATGAAGTTTGAATTATGAGTAAATTCATTCACATAAGCTATGGTACCTCGGATCAAATATTGAAGTGTAGAGTACCATCTGCTGGCCTATAATTTAGAGGATGGTCAAGTTAGGCAGATATGGGTGGGAAGTGGCCAAGCTCTCAGCTTCATTGAAGCTGTTTCCCCTAAATTTAGAGGATAGCCAAGTTAGCCAGACACCCGCTACATTAAATTTAAACTACTGGATTCATCAAGAAGGACCTTCCACAAATCAAATAATTTCAATTCACTTCCAATTGGGAGGTCACAGTAAAATGCCAATAATTCAAGACTCTCTTCCGGCAGCAGTTAATTATCTAAAAAATCTAGATTTGGAGAAAATTATCAAATGAAGTGATGATTCCAACTGATTTTTACATCATGAAGAACTTAACACCATGAAAAAATACTGAAAAAATTCAACATCATGAATTTACGTAATGAAAAAAACTTCAACAAATTAGTCCAGAAATATAGATACAGCCACTAGGTCGAATCCCCCAGAAAGTGGGTAGCCGTCGGCAAGGTGCACCTTATACGCTCACTCGTACAACTTAGCCCTTCTGCGCTAAAAGGTCCGGCCGGCTCTCGCTCAACACACTCTGGGTCACGAGTGCGATCCAAGGATCCGCTGTCAGCAGCAAGGCCCGACAGTTTTCACTGGTTTACCCCCGCCGCGTCATAACGGCCGGGACCCCCCCACTTACGACCATCCCGACAGCGGGATGCCTAGGGCGGGAAAGCACATCAGAGCAGCGTCAAAATCAACCATTCACAACCATTCTCCACTCACGCCTGTTGATTGCACGCTCTCTCGCTACTTCCACATTCAAGTCTCTCCATATTAACGGCTGCGTCACACCATTCATCCACCGAAATTTTGGTCTACCTTTAGGTCTACGACCACTCGCCTCCGCCTTCATCACCTTTTTTACCAATCTCCCTTCATCTATCCTCACCATGTGCCCGAACCATCTCAGAACACGCGAATCCACTCTGTCCTACAACTTCTTCACCATCCCCGTTCTGATTCGAAACACGTAGTTAGTGAACCTGTCTCTCAGCAACACACCAGCCATGCTCCTTAAACATTTCATCTCGAATACATTCAACTTTCTTCTCTCCTCTGCTCTAACCCCGCATGTCTCCGCTCCATATAGCATAGTTGGGACAACGACACCCTCATACAACCCTCTCTTTGCCCATCCCCCAAGTCCTGCAGCTCATTACACTCTTCAGTGCACCCAGCATTTTTCACCCCCCTTTCACTCACGACTTCACCTCAGTTTCCACTAGTTCAGTCTTCTCCACAGGCGAGCCCAGATACTTAATTAAAACACTGAACTTCTTCCAACAACTCTCCATTTAGTGGGATACTGATTCTGCTCGCATCAACAGTCCGAGCATCTCATTACTTCACTTTTACCCACGTTCACTCGAAGCATCCTCCTCTCACACACTCTACCAAACTCAGACACTAGCCTACGTAGCCTCTCCTCTGAATTCGCCACCAGCGCCGTATTATCCGCAAACAGCAACTGACTCGACTGTCAACTCCGCCCATTCGCCTCCAACAGTTCCAAGCCACGACCCAGCACACTCGCGTTCACCTCCCTGACCGCTCCATCCATGTAAAGGCTGAACAGCCAGGGAGACATCACGTAGCTTTGTCTCAGACCCACTCTCACTGTGAATGAATCACTTACCTTGCTTCCCACTGACACATGCTCGGCTGCCAACATAGAAACTCTGCACCGCTTTCAACAAATTTCCGCCTATTCCATACAACCGCAACACCCTCAAAAGCGCCTTCCCTGTCAATCCTGTCGTCCAGAAAATATTCACCAAAATTAGGACATGTTGCCACCAGAGTGGTTCCAATTATCTCGTTGCAGTTGGGAGTGAACGTCTCTAGCCCGCCACCAGCAGTCATTTTTGATTTTTTCTTATTAAAATTCAGATTCTGGTCAAAATTGATCAAGATTTTTTGGTCGCTCAAATTGTCTGAACAATAGCAAGTATATTGTACCTACTATCTATATAAATATATAGAATATAAGAAGCATCAGAAGCGATACACATTTCTCAGAAACAAAAAAATCTGCAACAAAACAAACTGCCTTAGTTGCCACTCTTATGTTAATGACAATATTCAACAAGAACAACCATTATTGTGCCACTAATGTTAATGAACATCAACAAAACCAAGAACAATTGTTGTGCCACATATCTTAACAATAATTTTAGACAAAACTGTTGTGCCGCTTATGCAACTGAATATTCGTAAGGAGAAAATTTCAACCAATCTTGTTTGCTCATGTTACTGAACATCTTTGACAAAACAATGGAACTCTTCTTGTTTTGCCTGGTTTCTGAATACCTTTAACACAAAAATACAATTCATGTTGTTCTGCCTATGTAACGGAATGTCTTCAACTAAACTACATAATTCTTTATGCTCTACCTTTATTGCTCCAATTCTCCAACAAGTAAAATGGAAAAAAGACAGTCTTAGACTGGTAAGGGATTTAAGTGAAACCTCATACAACTAATTCTAATAATCAGGTCACTGAATGACACCATTCATAAGATGCAATCATAAATCCATGGTTTAGGTATACAAATGGCACAGGGAGAAAATTAATTAATGATGGAAATTTCACACAAAAATTACTAGATTACTTTCAGAATCGAACTATAATTTAGAGTAGGTGATAGCTACAAAACGCCTAATCATGAACTAACATTTTATGTTAGAGTAGAATGATAACTGAAGTTTTCAAACAATAGCTAAATGATCACAATGAACTTTGCTGCAATTTTAGTTTACAGGAGCAGCAGCAAATAAGGTACAAAAAAATATTGTAAGAAAAAGGCGACTAAGATTCAATTCTGGAGCAGCCTTATTTGACTTAGTCAAGCTCACCCAAGCCTCTGTTTTTCTGACCAACGTTCGCGCCAGATCGAGCACTAACTTACACTGGTGACGGTATTGAATAATTGGGCACATCAACATTTCACCCGATCCAGTATGACACCGGACACAGAAAATACATACGCCACAATGAACACCATCAGCAATGATGTTCAATAAAAAAAACAAGTAAAAAAACATTGCATTCAATAAAGCAAGCAAACGTGCTTAGGACCAACTGTAATACTTAATACAGGTAGCTACTTGCCAAAAATGAAATACCTGCGCAATGTCATTCACGCAAGCCAGCCACGAGAAAACGTTTCATTCTCCCATGGATCGTGATTAGCTGTAGCATTCATAAATAATTCACAAATACACGTGAGAGAACAACAATAGATTGCTACTGCCCGACTATCGATCAAAATGTGAACATTTTAAAAAATGACTATCTTAACAGATAATTATTCGTCTACAAAACTATCACAAAGAGTATCCATAAAAGTATGTGTTAGTAAATGACAAAATGAAGCGCCACAACAGAACACGTAGAAGCATTGTGGACTTGAACATTGGATAGTTGCTTTGGTTCCTGGGAGCGGTGTATCAAATACAACAAGGATTCATCACAAACTCAGTATGCATTTATTTTGATCATATTCAAGGTCAGGTCTACCTCACCCATAAGGCATACAATGACAATCTTACAACAATGAACTAAATAAAACCATGAAAATGTAGCATAAAAAATAGCATAAAATATAAAAATAAGACCACCATACAACATAAGTTGGGTTTGTATGCTTAGACCAATATAAGTTGTTCGTTGCTTTTTAATGTTCACAGAAAACTTAATCTAACACCCTCATACTAATCTATACCAAATGCCTGGCATGTCACGCATGAATAATAATACATAATTCAGTTAGCTAAATGGAAACCGGTAGCACTCGAGTCCATTCAGCGGTTGGGGAATGGAGATGGTTGAATTTCACAAGCCGACTCGGCCGCCGTGGCCGAGTGGTTAGAGTGTCAGAGCCTCGGCATGGACACGGCGGTCTTGTAGCGAGGAAATTGGGCGCCTCCCTTTTCTGTGTCAGCCTAAAATTTACTTAGCCACCATCCTAACTAGGGAGAAACGGCTGTATGTCTACTCGACTTTCAGCATACTCGACTTTCGGCGCTTCACGACACTAAACCATTACGGTTGTTGGAGCTCCTGAAGGCAGTGGCTCACGTTCACCTATTGGTGGCAAATAGAACCAACTAAAGTGATGCATAGGGATACTCGTTTGGCTGATAACTATGCACTTCAAAGATTGGTACGTTCAGAAAAGAAAAGCCTAGCAGGAGATGGTGGAAATGAGAAACAAGATTTCTTGATGCATCTGTAACAACATCACTAGATAGGTATTAAACTTTTTTTTCAACTGGTCATGAGTTTCATTGTATTTAGATAGCTAGTTACTCATTATATGGCTTCTCAGTGAAATAAGGGGAAACAACAAAATTTGCAGCATCACTTACTTAACAATGAACAAAGGCACTGCTAAAAACAATCAAAAACGGAACGTATATCTCGCACTGACAAATTGTGTGCCACGGGTGATTGTGATGTCGATCTGTGAACACTTGTGCCTCATCCTAGTCCCTCTGGTGAAGGAGCCACTTGACAAGCAAAGCATTGACCAGAGCACTTACGCATCAGCAAAAGGGCATTATTAAAGGAGTGTGTTAGCAGCAGGGTCTCAGAGTCAGCTTTGTTTAGTCGTGCTACAAAGTCATAGCCATACCTACTACAAATCATTTAGGTACATTGCATCAAATATATAATTAAAAATGCTTTTTCTTTTCCTATTCACTTTACCCAACAACATTGTAGATTCCAACTAATATTACAATCACAAAAAAAATATCTGGTAGCTATCTATTGAATTCTTAAATGCCGCAAGAGGCAATTAGCTTCTTAAAAATGGTTGTCAAAATTTTTGCACCAGTAACTTCAGCAATGATTTCAAATTGAGTATGGTATATGAAATTTAGTGAAGATGTTGAAGAACCAGATTGCAATTGCCATTTACTTGCAACAGTTTGCCAGAATGTTACAAGCAGCCTTGGCAATATTGTAGACCTGATAAAAGTAGATTGTGAGGATAGAAACTCAAGTTACAAGCACTGTTGGAGAAGAACCAGGGTAGCTGAGAACACAATTATTATAATGAGAGTGAGGTGTCATTGCAAGGATTAGACATGCAAATAAACTTGCACAAAGTTTTGCAAGTAAACATATATCAAACTATTCAGGCAGTCTTAACTCTTGCCAATTATATCTCTTGGAGAAGACAAAAGTTCTGACACCATTTTTACTGGTCAGATAAGATCTTTTCACTACATTAGCAATGGATGCGTTGTCTCCAACAGCTACACAGCCTCAGCAACCACTGCTGAACTAGGAGAGCTCACGACCTGCAAAATAAAAAATGTCCATGAAGGTATTTACACTATATAGTGTTACTAGTGCTCAGTAGATATGCTAAACTAATGAAAACAATTAATTAAACTTTGAAATTACTATAGCAGTTGAACAAAACTAGATGAATCATGTCAGTTGAGCACCGTAGATATGCCAGTGAATGTTTGTCTCAAGTCAACATGACTAGTACAATTGTAAGGAAGAAACAGAATGGATAACTCATTCCTTTTGTAATCAACAAGACATGAGACTTCATGCATGAGAAAAGCAAGAACGGAAAAAAGGGAAAGCAGTTGCAAAAAAAGGTTACACATTTTGGAAATTGTAACTTTAAATTTTATTTTGAAAAAATCCTGAAAAGTCAGGGCATAAGGAAAATGAACAATGAAATTTTTTTAAAAGGGAGAGCAATTATCAGGAACTTTAACAAAAACTAAGAAATGGTTTAATCCATACAATATTAAAATACTGAGAGAACATGACCAATCAAAGAGTGCATAACATCAAGAAGATGATTTGGAAAGAAAGAACTCCAACATACTAGCTCCTTCAAACACAGAATAACAAACCATACATTATACCTGCAGCGAGTTAATTCAACTGACCTGGGTATGAGCAATGTACAGTATTACGACCCAATAGTATATGATGCCTTCAACAGCGCTGCTTATGGCGAGGAAGTCCTTAGATCAGCATGCGTGGGGATTGATATCAGGTTCCGGCACATTAATGGAGATAGATTTCTATGCTACTTGACACACCTCCAATGTGAACAATGCATTCAATTACAATATTTGAAAAGTACAGCTAACAATACTGCACTGCACAAACCTTCTTCCGTAAAGTCAGTCTATTTGTGCCAGAATATTTTGAGAAGGAAAAAGCAGGTTTGTGGTCATATGTTTACTTCAAAACTAAATGTGCGAAAGATTTAATTAAGGATGATGAATGCAGAACACGCAAGGTTGACTTAAGCTAATCCATTGATACTTTTGTTTAGTGGTCAAGTGGCCTGCATCAGCTGAGGAAGCACAAGCCTTACTCCCAATGACAACTTGAAGATTAGCTATGTAGGATTTTCCATGGGGCATTGGCATTAGACAGCACAAAAAATGGGTCCATACATCAGTTTAAGATGATGAATTACAGCCAAAAAGAACTTTTTGCCCAAATCCATGCATGTTTTCAGACAAAATCTGTCCGTTCACCAGAGTAATCCAGAGAGCTAAGCTTATTACAGCTTTAAAATGATTGATTCACTTTTATTATTCTCTTGTTTGTTGCTTGATTTTAAGTTGCATGTGGTGGTCTAGGCCTCAGTTATAACAAATCAAATACAAGAAAAAAGGTTTCAAGTTTCAGATATTTTTTCATGTATAATGGAATTATTACCTGGTGCAGGACTCACTGCCTAGTGAGAAGGCTCTAGTATATGGAGGACTTGAAGAGTTGCCAAAGCAGTTGAGATTAGATGGAAAGGGAGGGAGGGTGGCTACTGTCCGTAGTAATGGATCTGTGCAGGCACACAACACCGGTGAGGGTACTACAAAGGCAGGCTACTAATTTGATACTCGATGCTACAAGGAAACAATGGGTAGGTACCAATAATTCAATAAAAGACCCATGTTTGCACATTGATTCCAACAACCATACAAAGACATTAAATGTATTCATGTATAAACATATAGTAGTTTCCTCTTGTGCATATGAGGTTTCTTCCTATGCACAGGAAGAAATAGCTGTATGCATATAGCTAGCTACATCCATAATTACATACAATTTCACTGCAAGGATGAAGGAATCAAAACATGAAAATCTTACATTTATTGCACTGATGGTTCATGAAGCAAACAGTATAAATACTAGGTAGCTACAATGTGGACACAATGCAGCATAACAGTAACAAGCTGTAAAACAAGAATTTCTGAACAAATACCAGCTAAATAAAGAGGCAGAAGTCTAATCGTGGGTTATTGCAGCTAGAAGCTCAAGAAAAGAAGATGGTTTTACTAATTGGAACACAAACTTATGGTGAAAGTTAGCTTGCTAAATTCCAATTAGCAAGAATGACAGTTGCTGAACTGAAACAAAAACATAACATGTGTTCAAAAGGGTTATATAATCCACTACAGCTACCTCATGAACAAAGTCTTCCACAGACAAGCTCGGAACCTGACAATAAGTAGCCAGAAGGTGATGTTATGGCCAATTGGAACTGCTGCTGCATTGCTCAAGATCTAATGTCTTTCATGGCACTTTACACTACAATACCTCTCCTCAGGATAGCTTGTACATGATATTGTTCAACTTTCTGACTGACACTAGATGTGCTGTTTTCATGGAGAATAGAAACCTGGCAATTTTTTCAAGAAATGTTGCTCAGATTACATTAGATGTAGGTGCAAATAATACTTAGCCCAGCTGAACATCACAAGAGGTAGATAGGCACTTTACCACTCAAAATGAAGTATAGCTAATTGAAATAAAAACAGAATGTTGGGAAAAAACTGATTAACCATAGGTAATATGAGTGTCCAGCAACAAAGATTACAATGATCATAATATGAATGAATAAGCAGATTATATATATTGGATTAGAGTGTCAAGGCTTTCTAGTGCACTGGAGTCAAAGTCCTTCTGGCATCAAATGTCAAACCAGCAGCCAGTGCTACATTAAGTCATCGACCATCTAGGGATTGCTCTGACTCATGGCATGCGCAGGTCACTGCAGTCTGCAGGTAGTGGTCACAAAAGTATCCTACTCAAAGTGAGCAAAGAATAATAAGCATAAAAAAAAAGTAACTTCTAGACAGGCATGAGTAAAAACCTGACATGGCATTCAGACGCTTGGAGTGACATCAAATATGATGACAAACACATGGTTGAAAACAGTGAGAAAACAAACAAAATAAATAGAAGGGCATTCGGGTTGGAGCTAAATACACATTGTTTCAATACTAAAAAATTTCTGCTAAATAAATGAATGTTTTTTTATGAATGCTAGGTACCTACATTCAAAATTAATTAGGCCCATCATGTTTTTTCTAAAGCAGAGATTAACTCTGCCCACTACACTTTTGCAAGTTCAGATAGGAAGTGATTAGATAAATAGCTTGTGGTCAATAAATATGACAGAGAAACTCAGAAGAACTGATAGAAAAAAATTCAAGCATTGAAAGATCTAATGAAAGAATACATAAAAAAAAATCTTTATGTATGCAAGTACTGCTAGAGCTGAGAAAGTAAATGCTATCTATAGTAGTAAAGGAAAAGTAGATAATGATTGAAGATTCTAAGATTTCTGTAGCTAATGTCAGTTCTCCCAACAAAAATGTTGACATGAAAAAAATTATATAAAAAAATTGTTTTATATGATCAGATATACAATCAGGTTAAAAATGCTAAAATTAGCTACTTAGATATTTCATAAGCAATTTTTTCTTCATCAATAAATCCCATTACATAACTTCCTTTTACAACTTTACCAGAAAATGCAAACTTTATTGAAAATGTCTCAGAAACTCATATGAAGTAGGCAGATACAAATATAAAATCATAGGATAAATAGCTATTGATTCCAACAAGATAAGGATTAAAACAAATCCAAGCTGTCCATGAATAGGAATTGCATGGATAGAGAGACCAATGTCATGGCAACTAAATTAAGAGTAACCAGAGCATGATTAGGAAAAAACTCCAGATGATTGGGTTGAAGTGAAAATCAAATGCTTTTGAAATGAACAAATGAATGGCAACCTTCCCAAAAAGAAAAGCAAGTAAAAAGAATTGGAGCACCTATTTTCAAGCATTGAATTAGGCCCCACCTTGTCTTTAGGTTTCAGTCCAGTGCTTTCACCAAGCAGTCTGTTCTCCCAATCGTCTTGGTCATCAGCAGGATCATAGTTATAAACAGGCAAAAGCTGCAGCCTCAGTCTCTCTTGCTGACGTCTCTTCATACGCCACCAGCCCCACCAAATGCCCTTCAATAATAGGGCACAAATTAAAGTATAGTTGTAAAAAATTTTGCCACACGCTTGGCGTCACGAGCCAAACCAGGCTCCAGGCTCAGTTCTCTCAAAAGTCTTTCTCAGTGTGGTATTAGGGAGACTCATCATTAGTACTCAAGTAATTTAAAAAACAAATGGACATATTCAATTCCAAAGGTTCAATCTACACTAAAAAACTATCAAATAGTATAACATGATATTGCAGGAGTATTCTGATAAATAATAACAAACATTTGTAACAGATTAAAAAACAGATGGACATATGTAATTCCAAAGGTTTAATCTACACTAAAAAACTATCAAATAGTATAACAAGATATTGCAGGAGTATTTGATAAATAATAACAAACATTTGCAACAGATGGCATTGTATGTTTATGAAGTATTCATAAGGAAGACCATTATAGGGAAATCTTACCAATCCAATGAATACTGCAAGTGTCAAGAAGACAAGCAGTACAATTACAGTTGGTGGTGCTGATGTAATGGGTTCAAACTTGTCAAGCGTTAGTGCAGGGTGTATTTCACTGCCATTTACAGTACTGTTACCAAATGAAGTTGCCTCAGTAGAAAGCATGGGCACAGATGAAGATGTTATGCTTGCATTGCCAATGCTGTGCAGAGAGCTGGAGTTAGACTGAGTGAGAGTGTCATTTGCAGCTGCTAGAATAGCAGATGCTGGGCTACTCACTGACAGCTCTGATCCAAATTCTTGCTCAGAAGACTGTGTTATGTTATCATCAAGCCTGGCCATAGTTGACTCAGGGGTTTCAGTGTTGACATCAACCATAGCAGTAGCGGCCTCACCCATTCCCTTGACCCGACGCGATTTCCCTTTTTCTGATTTACCTCGTTGCTTTCTTTGTTTGTTTTTAGGCTTTGGCTTCTTCGTGGGCTTTTCTGATTGACTGCTAATGTCACCAAGACTTTCTGATGAATCCTGGTTATTTGCAGGGCCATCATTCACATCCCCATTTGTAAACTGCTGCAGGCCATTTATGAAACTTCCATTATCTAGCAAGGTAGTAGATTCTTGTGTTTCCACATTCTTTAAATCTGGATCAAATTCAGGGGATGAAGTTAGACTAATCTGATTCTGATACCAGTCTAGAAGGGATCTGTTTACTTCAGTGTGTTCAGGATCTAAGCTGGCTTGTCCATCAATAGAAGTTGCTGGAGAATTTCTTGTTATTCTTGATTCCAAATCAATGTCTGTGTTCATGTTAAAACCTACAACCAGCCTAATTGAAAATGCTACCACCATCTCAAATAGTGTTAATTTGAAGTAAACCATTTTGAACCAACAGTTTGATCAAGCCTCTGTTCCTATGTAGCTAATTCCTTTTGTATTTGAAATGGAAATATAATTTCCAATTGCACCTATCAGTTTTCAACAATAGGCTACTTATTTTAAAATAGCTAGCTAGCTACTTACAACCTGTTCACAAAAAAAAAATTAACCACTTGCAGCATTTCAAATATTAGCGTCAACCGGGATGACTCCCTGCGTTTTCCGCATACTTAGAAATTACTCAAAAAGTATGCGGCCTAGAAACTTTGTATCAACGGTGTGTATGGCTACTATTATGACCATGAAGCACCAAAGTTTCAACATTCTATCATCAACCAAAACAAAGTTATTTACGGAAAAACATGCGGCAAGCTACCGCTCCTAATCGAAGGCGATTCCCACACCCCCCATGTATAAATAATTGAAACGCAAATGGAGGTGAGTGGGGACGCCTAGCCATTATGACGCTGTGGGGTAAACCAGTGAAAACTGTCAGGTCCTGCTGCTGACAACGGATCCTTGTACCAAACTTGTGACCTAGAGTCTGTGTTGCGGGTTACTGGTCGGACCATTCAGCATAAAAGGATTAAGTTGTGCGAGTGTGAGCGTATGAGGGTGTGAGGTGTGCCTTGCCCTTGGCCACTTTGATCAGTTTGATAAATTCTCTCTTATTAGTCATATTTGATGTTAATAGACAATTTCTCTGGTATTTGTAATTGAAAGATAATTCCAAATTGCACCAATTAATTTTAAACAAAAAGCTCCCAATTTAAAGATAGCTTGATTTATAACTTCTAATGAATTCATGATATTTGTTTACCAAAGTTGACTCCCTTCACTTGTATAATTGTAGCTAGCTATATGTTCATGAAAAATATATATTTCTTTTATAGGTCCTCTTTGGAAATGAATTAGAACATATTGGTGATGACACAAAAAATTAATGACAGCAAACAATTAATCAATCATATATAAAACTTTGAATTTTATAAACCAAGACATTCAGGGACCCAAAAAACAGAACTTCACTTAGTCAATTTGTCAAATATTCAGAGGAATGTACCACATTTTGTAAATAATTGATGCATTCTAACAAAGACTTGCTCTAAGAAGTGTAAGTCAAAATATGACATTTCCAAAGTTTTGTTGGCCAAAGGAGGGGTGCAGGGGTCATCCTGGGTTGTGAGCCACGGGGAGTCACACCGGTTGATACTATCTACACTTGCAATAAGTAAGAATGTTATTGACTCATGAATAAAGGTCATGAAATCAAAATTCCAGGCATTTCAAACACATAATTAAATTTAAGGCCATTTCCAGATTTGCCTGGTTGGTTGCATCCTCATCTGTGTTGGAGATGTTAGTAATTTATCCCAAAAAATGCATACTTGATATCTGTGGTGCTGGCTGTTAGAAGGCTGCCTAGTGTATCATGACCATAAGAAATAAAGCAAATGCAGATGAAAATCAATAAAAAACAAACAAACATATCCTTACCTGTGCAGAGACATTAGTAAATAATGTTACAGCCTTTGTAAGTAAAATTGATTACTATCTCACATGAGTAGATGAACAAAAATCTTGTTTTACAAGCTGCTCACAGCTCACAACAAAGTCTATGAGAACACAAGCTTATTATATTTAATTGCAATACTAGTCATTATTAGATATCAGCAGAGCAAACATAAAAATTAAGAATGTAAGGGAGTGTAATAATGTTGTTGATTATGGAAGAAATGGTAAGAAATTAGTTAAGGAGTCACATTGGCATAGCACAGGTAGTTCTTTTCACCCTAGTTAGTACCCAGTCTGGATTCTATGCACCATGCACCACCAAGAAAGTAATTGGGGCATTTGGGGGGAAATGCACCGGTAATAATGACAAAGCACAACCACGGTTGAACAGGCTTTATAAATATAAAAATATAGGCAAACATTTTCTTGATAAAGATGGGAAAAAACAGCTTAACCACCAATAAATACAGAAAAAGCATCCCAGAGGGTTTAATATGGCTCTGCAAGAATTTTGTGAACCAGGGGCCACCAGAATGGCATCTAAAGCAAATGCAGCATCAAGCCACCTAGGTTACAATAAAGACCGCAGTGGCATAGCCCATCCTCTAGGAAAAAGCAAGAAAAACCTCAATAAATAGAAAGAAAAATTGACTAAACCCACCAAAAATGAGAAAAGCTGCCAGGTTTTCATTTGTCAACCAAAGCATTGCTGTGTATCTACTTGTTTCCCAAATAATCACTGACTTGAATGCTCAATGTGCCCACAGAAGCAATTTCATCTCACTTGCCCTATAAATTGCTCCCCAATTCAAACCAAATGTCAATGCTAAATAAAGTAAGTGAACTTCTGAAGGCTCATCCATCCCCCATCATCGGCCCCATGATGCAATTCTTTCCTTGACTAATTCGCATGGTTTTTGAAGTTGAATGTAAGCAACTTCAACAGAATTTCGGATGATCTACTCATTCGCATTCATCACCGTCTAGCAAACTGGTGCATTTTACAATCTTCTTAATTGATGAGCAATAGATGTTTCGCACAATATAACTTCTGACGATTTTCTTCAATTCACTCGGATCAACTGCGTGTCACATTTGACAAGCAAGGTTGAGCCTTTTTTAGACTAGTTTCACAGCAATTAATTGGACCAATTTCGTGACGCCCATGGGTCCACATAATCCTTGAGTTCAATCTTTCCCGAAACACAAGAGATATTGGGCATCGCGGCTTGTTGCGCACACCAGATGGATTATATTTACCCTGAGTGTTCCAGACACACTTGAACAAAATGAACAAAGAAGAAAATTTCGAAAGCCAATCTATTTGTCCATCTTACGACGGTTAATGACAATAACTATAAAATCTAGCGATTTCACTAACATCAGATTAGATTAATCACTGCCATGATAATTTGAGAGCCGCCTCGTTGGACGCGCCTCAGAGGACGAGATTTAATTTGATTAGGACTTAATTTCCATCGGAGCTTCAACGGGAGTCATCGCACGCTCCTCAGTAGGGCACTCAGAGGACGAGATAATGCAGTTGTTGGGGCCTGCCTCGCCTTCCACCAGCGCAGCGCTTGAATGATCAGATTACAATCTACACATGCATGTCAGGAATCATTCAAATAATAATGTTCAAGTGACTGTGCCCATATTTTATAGCCACAAACATCACATTAAATTAACTAGTGTATGGGTGGCTGCTATTGTATTCAGGTGTTCTGGTAATCGATTACCAAACAGCAGGAAGAGAGGAACGGCATTGACTACTCACTCCTCATAGATAGAAAAAATTTATGTGCGGTGGCTCTATGGTGACAATAGGGTTTTTATTGTTTTAGTTGGGCTGACACTCTCGAGTCTGACTTTAATATTGATTTCACCTAGGTGAAATGTGGTAAAGTTGAAGGCAAACCAAACAATAAAATTGTCAGTGGGCATGAATCCCACTCATCGCCAACGGAATTCTGGCCCACGAGGGAATCTATATGGGTCAGGTGGGCCAACAACATCGAAGTTTGTTGCTTGTGGTGGCGGTGTCTGGAAACTCAGCCCCAGCAAACTCCCTCAAACCACAATGTTTCGTCTCCTCGCTGTTGGGGATGGCGCCGCGTGCGCCGTCTTTGATGTGTTGACGCGAACCCAGCCTGTGCGCTGCCTGAGCCTCAGGCCCACCAACACATTCAAAACGCCAGAGCAGCAACATATAAAAATTTTTTTGACTAGTGGACTGAAGAGGACAAGTGTTTCTACAATTGGTATTAAGATAGACTGGGTATTGTTATTCTGCTCAGTGGTGCTCATTCAAATAGGCCGAATCATGGGAGCCGACGTATCAAAAATGTAAGCTTCAGACGAAACTAGTTTAAACTATTCCACTAGCGGCAACATCGAGTAAGCCCTCGGCAATGTATCGAAACCAAAACACTAATTCCCTACACATTTTCTTAGTGCGTGGCTTAGTGAGTGCGCCTGCCCGAAATACTGGCAATACTGTCCCTACAATCGGTATTAAAATAGACTGGTTAGCATTATCTTGCTCATTCAAATAGACCGAATCAAGGGAGCCGACATATCTAATATTTAAGTTTCGACAAAACAAGTTTAAACTGTCCCGCCAGCTTCAATATTGGCTAAGCTTGCTTCAAGGCACCGAGAACCAAAACACACTCATTCGATAAACATTTTCGGTGTGTGAGTTCCTGCCAGAAAAACTGCGTAAGCTCTTCATTGTATGTTATAGTTTCATTAACAGCTTCTTTCTAAGCATTTAGTGAGCCTATAATAAGTACATAAAAACATTGCCAATTCGTAGACTGGTCAGTCCAGAGTACAGCACCAGGCTGAATTTGATGTGGCCTGATTTGGTGATTATTGTAAATAGTGTAATATAGTTAGACAAATTGAAACTATTTGAACGCAATCTTAAATTATTAGTGCACTTTCCTAGTTTCATGCTTATTGCTAGCTAAATATATTCTGATACAGTTACAGACACTAGGCCGCATCCCCCAGAAAGGGGAGTGGCCGACGGCAAGGCGCACCTCACACCCTCATACGAACACACAACTTAGCCCTTTTGTGCTCAAGGGTCCGACCGGTACCCCCTCAACATACACTTTGGGTCATGAGTGCAGTCCGAGGATCCGTCGTCAGCAGCAGGGCCCGACAGTTTTCACTTGTTTACCCCCGCCGCGTCATAATGGTCGCCCCCCCTACCCACGACCATCCCTACAGCGGGACGCCAAGGGCGGGAAAGCACATCAGAGCAGCGTCAAAATCAACCATTCTTCACTCACGCCTGTTCATTGCACGCTCTCTCGCCACCTCCACAATCATGTCTCTCCTTCCCAACACCTGCTTCACACCACCCATCCACCCAAACTTTGGTCTACCTCTAGGCCTGCGACCACTCGCCTCAGCATTCATCACCCTTTTCACCAATCTCCCTTCATCCATCCTCTCCATGTGCCCGAACCATCTCAGAACACGCGAATCCACTCTGTCCTCCAACTTCTCCACCATCCCTGTTCTGTTTCGAACCACGTCGTTGGTGATCCGGTCTCTCAGCGTTACTCCA